>LZPO01017288.1:1196660-1206726 GCA_001675575.1 Neotoma lepida | reverse complement strand
AGGGTATATAAGGCTTGCCTCTTCCTGAGTAAACTGAGCTTGTTGTTTCAACATTCCTCCGGAGTCTGTGTGTCTTGACTTCGCGCCTACTTGGCCCCCTCCCCCAAAGGGAACAACAACACAGGACCCCTGCTACATCTGGTGCTGAAAACCCGGGATATTTGGTGCTGGAACAGGAACTGTTTGTCTCCCTTTACTCATGTGTGGCGCTGGTTTATAAGCCCCCTTGAGCCGTCTTTTTCGGTGAGTAGGCCCCTCTACGTTGTGTGATCTTGGTCCCTTCAGCAGGTAAATGCTGGGACCCCCGCTTTTCTTTCTGTTTGTCTTGTTTGTGAGTCTGTCTGTACGGAAGGGTGGTACATATTTTTGTTGAGGCTCGCCTAGTGTTTCCATATAAGGGCTGGACCCTCAGGAAATGGAGCCACAGTCCGACTGCTTTTAGTCGTGTGTGTATATAGTTGTGTGTGTGTGTATATGTGTGTGTGTGTGTGTGTGTGAGTGTGTGTGTGTGTGTGAGTGCATGCATGTGCTTGTAGGTTGTGATGCCTGGAGAGATGGCTCAGTAATTAAGAGTGTTTGCTGCTCCTTCAGAGAGCATGTGGAAACTTGGTCTTTGGATGAGAGTTCTGTTCCTGGCCAGAAGAAAGGAAAATGGCCCTGAGACTAACCCTTCAATTATTTTTTATGTCCATTTTGTTGGCTATAATCACTGGCCTAAAGTCCTCCACTACTGAGGCGGTCATTAAGGCCTACAATAAGCACTGCCAGGAACAATGTAACACCAGCTTATCTATCACCTTCATTCCATCCATGACTGATATTTCCTGTGCCTCTGCTGACAAGGAGACGAATAAGAATAGGTGTAAAGGAAAGGAAAGGAATGGAATGAGAGAGGAAATGATTGCAGCAGGATCCAAGCCTACACTGGCAGCCCCTCTCTCTGCTCCCCCCATGCCTTGAGTGGGTACCCCCCCAATGTAGTATCCATGGGATAATTTGCCTGGATGTCTGCCTGTCAAGCCAGCTGCTCCGTGTGACTCCCAGCCTATTCCACCTATGGTGCCTCGTATGCCCACCATGGCATTTCCAGTTAATGTGGGCCCCAGTGTGGCCAACCAGCCATGGATACCTACCTCTTTTGCAGACCTGTCTTTGGTCCATAAAGCTGCTAATGAGTCAGGTCCTGACTCACCATATTTTGAACAAGTCCTATGGCAATGGGCAATGCACTTACAGACTTACTATGACGGGCACCATTTGATGAAGGTTGTGTTGGAGCCTGTGGTCTTCCTTAATTTATGAGCTGCCTATGATGACCAGGCTGAGGCTCAGGCTCATTTTAATATACAGTACAACATCACTGTTTCTCTCAAGATGCTCACGGGCCGAGGACCATATGTTAACCCTGTCACACAAGCCCAAATTGGACAACATGCTTATTTACCTGCTTCAGGAGACACCATTGCCTTTGGTGTGTTGGAGGAATCCCATCATCCTTCAATGGTAACCCCCTACTCCCCTATTAACCTGGGGGCTAGGGTATGCTTGCATTTTTCCCCAGAATACCACCACACCGATATGGATACCCTCCAGAGATGTGTGTCCAGCAACAGACCAAGAGACATTGGCCAAAGAAGAAGCTTCAGATGGGTAATGTATGATTTGCTCCATTATTGCAGCATTAGTAAAGGTCATGTTATCACCGGCATGCAACCCTAGATATTAACTCTCCACAAGGTCGCTAATGCATCACCAAAGAGACTTCAATTGGCACAATAAATATGACTAGGGTCCCATCCTTCTCTTTGACACTGAACTTTTGACTAATCCTTCTCTTGTTCAAATATCTTCTGTAACAGGTTCACCAACAGAAGGCAGCATAAAGGTGACACTGTAGGTTTTATTGGCTCCCAGACACCTAGATCAAAGTCCTCCTAGAGAGAGAATGCATGTAAGGCTACTGCCTAAAGCCCACCACCCCGACTGCTCTCCAGGATTGATGCTCTTCGAGGGCTGGTAGTCAAAGATGGGCACGAGCTTGTTTGGCAAGCCAACCCAAGTCAGGCACAGTCCATTATGCTGAGCTCTCCTGAGGTGGGGTCAACAAGGTTAGGGCAATACACCCTAGCTCCCACTGAGCATGTCCTATAAAATAATAAAAATGGGTGGATATGTGGGATGACTCATTCCCGAGAGGCTTGAGGGCCAGCAGGCCCAAACCAGTAAAAAAGATACATTCTGATAGCCAGCCTGGGTCTGCCTAGGGGCCTTAGCAACAGCAGCTGAAACAGGAGCTGGAGATGACCTGGACCAATGAGAGGCAGCCATGTCACACCAGCAGGTGCATATTCATCAGACCTTCCCCCAGGGTGGGGTGGAGGGTATATAAGGCCTGCCTTCCTGAGTAAACTGAGCTTGTTGTTTCGACATTCTCCTGGAGTCTGTGTGTCTTGACTTCCGCACCTACTTGGCCCCCTCCCCCATAAAGGGAACAACAACACAGGACCCCTGCTACCAGTACAGGTGCCATTTTATAAAACTTAGATCACATTTTGAAGACTGAATCTTTGTCCTTTCAAATTAACCTCATATTAACTTTATTTTCTTTGTTTCCCCAAAGTTGAACTAAACTGTAGGACATCCCCTTTGTATCTTCTAAGATTTAGAGTTGTTTCATATGGAAACTCCACACATTTGTTGCCAGAACCCTGTGCTGTAAAACAAATCTTGTAATGGTGATTTTGGAAGGACTGGGATGGGTGCTGGTGATTGAACTAGGGTTCTCCTGAATGTTAGGCAATCACTCTACTACTGAGTTCTATCCAGATCTATTTTGAAAATTTTGTTTTTAGATAGAATCTAGCTGAGTTGCCCAGGCTGATCTGAGATTTGCTATGTACCTTAGGCTGGCTTTGAATCCCTCTTTCACTAGACCCAGTTTGATGAATGTTTTTCTATCCAATACTTATTCTTTTTGTCATGGAAACTGTACTACTCTGCCAGGTTTCCCTTTAGGGTTGAAGGATTTATTCCGTAAGTGCTGAGAGGCTTGTGACAGATTGCTCTCAGTTCTCTGGGAGTTGCAAATGTTGGAGATAATGTCACACATCTCTCCTGAGGACAGTGTAAATGTCAAGGCCTAGCCCTCTCACTTCTGAATTCAAAGAAGCCCATAGAAGCTTTTAAGCATCATACATCACATCTTTATCATTATATCTGGTATTATATTTGATGAGTACCTGCAAAATTAGTCAGAAAGTGATACTCACTTGTGAGTTTATCTTTGTGAATTTATTTTGTAGACTTCAATTTAATTTTCAAAGAAATTTAGATGATTTATTGTACCTTCCTCTTTTAAAGGTCCAAGGGGGAATAAATATTTATAGTAACTGTGGTGTAGTGTCCTACTTTCTTCACACACCCCCAGGCATATGAATTCCAAGATAACACGTTAACACATCCTGCAGATATCTTCATTCTAGAATTTATATCAAAGGGAGCACAGCCAAGGCTTTATGCTAGAGTTATTGGTGTTGTAAGTGTGCTACAGGTCACGTAATATTTGAGAATTGCATTGTTATAATCTACTCCTGTAGGTTTGTATGAACATCTATTTCCAACATGTTCAGCTTTCTAAGTAATCTTTTAACATATGTGTAGGAAAAATATACAAGGAGAAATGGGTCTCAGTTGTAGAAATTGCACTAGCTTAAGTGGGAGACCAGAAGCTGTGGGTACAAGAAACCTATTGCTATTTGATGGTAAGTGATGTCTTTCTCTGTCTCTTCCTGTAAGAGTAGTTCAGTGCTATGGACTGAGTTACTTCAGCATTCTGCCTGTATTTCCTTTCACTAGTTTTAGAGGCTCCATTATTGGGATATGAAAAAAAAAGGAACCTTGGACTAGATAGATGGCTCAGTGGGTAAAAGCACTTGTTGAACAAGCATGATGATGTGAGTTTTATCCAAGAAATCTATGTAAAAATCCAGAAGTGATGGTACATGTGGTAGTTTGAATGTACTTGGCCCCCATAATCTCATGGGGAGGGCTATTAGGAGTTGTGGCTTTGTTGGAGTGGTTATGGCCTTGTTGGAGGAATTGTGTCACTGTGGGGATGGGCTTTGAAATTTCCTATGCTCAGGATACTGCTCAGTGTCTCAGTTGACTTCCTGTTGCCTGCAAGCCAAGATGTAGCCAGCACCACGTCTGCCTGCACACCATCATGCTCCCCTCCATGATGATAATGGACTGAATCTAAACTCTAAGTGAGTCACCCCAATTAAATGAGTTCTTTATAAGAGTTGGCTATGGTTATGGTGTCTCTTCACAGCAATAGAAACCCTAACTAAAACAGTACACATTTGTAATCCCAATGGGAGATGGAATGTTGAGTTAAGGAAATCAGCCAGAATCTTGGAAGTTGACAAACTAGCCTGAAGTAGGCAGTGCAGAGACACAAATAAAAGAGACTCTGCCTCAAAACAAGGTAGAAGGAGAGAATCAATTCCTGAAATGGGGTTCTCTCACCTACACCTGCATGCCGTGATATATATTGATGCATACACACACACACACACACACACACACACACACACACACACAAATTTAGCCTTTCTCTATTGTTTTCTGTGTCAGGCATAAGCAACCCCTAGCTTTAGTAGTTCAAGGCAGTTCAGATGCCTGGCAAGGTGGTACACACTTATAATCATAGCACTCAGGAGACTGAGGAGGGGGGACCATGAATTTAAGGCTAGCTTGTGCTATATAGCATGTTCTAGACCAACCTGGTCAGCTTAGCAAGACCTTGAATTAAGTAATTAATTCAGTCTATGCATAACAGTGTCTCTGCTGATTCAGTGGCTGATCAATTTCTGTTGAACCAATCCATTCATGTTTACAAAAGAATGAAGCAACAATGCTTCCTTCTCCTAGAACTGAACTCAGACCAGCATCTTTTTAGCTCTCCCATCACCTATAAATTATATATGTTGAAAGAAAAGACCAACGCATTTTGTCAGTCCTTGCTCCAGATACAAGAAAGAGAATTTCATTTTATGTTGGCTCTGATAATTTTAGAGGTGTCTGCCTAAGCTGTTTGAGTTGAGAGGCAAAGTTAAGGTGACAGTGCCATACTTCATGATGGCATAATGAACAATGGTGAGTTCTTACAACTCATTTAGCCATTGAGAGAGACAATTTAGCAACTGATTTGTTAGTGTCTGTTGTGTAGCTGTTGAAAGTGTAGCAGCTTCTCCATGTTGAAGATAAAACCATCAGTAAGATAGATTATCCATGCTGAGGAGTGGTGGTGCACACCTTTAATCCCAGCACTTGGGAGGCAGAAGCAGTCAGATTTCTGAGTTTGAGGGCAGCCTGGCCTATAGAGCAAGTTCTAGGAAAGCCAGGGCTATACTGTTTCAAAGAAAATAAAAACAACACAAACCAAACAAACAAACAGGTAGGTGGTCCTGTCTGTACTTGGGGAGCATTGTGTCTGGTGAAAAGACGACAGTGATGATAACTATCAAGGAGAGAAGGCAAGCCCTTCTCCATTCCACCTCACTGTCACACTCAGGAAAGGAAGATGGCGTAATTTGTCAATGTAAATACACTTTTGCAAGGAATGTGCTGTTACTGTTGATGCTGTTCTTGTCAGCCGCTCCTCTTAGCTGTTCTTCTTCTCCTGTCCTTTAGTGCACAGGCACAATCAGTCATAGAAATTGATATTTTCTCAGGGTGTTCGCCTTCATGAGCTTAAAAGAATCAATTTAGTTTTAGTTATATTTTTAGAATTTAAAACAATTTTTAAATTTAAATATATTTTGATCACGTTCTTCCCCTTCCCCGAGGCCTTCCAGATCTTCCCTCCTCCCTACCCACCCAACTTTTTCAATTGATAGGGTAGATTTTTATACTGAAACGATGCACGGGAAAAAAAGACACATGACATACTAGGCCACATTTAATAAATTTAATAAATTAAGAGAAAGTCTCACAAAACTCAGGAGAAGGTAACATACAGGAATCAAGAGTAAGACAACACTTTGCAACCATTCACAAAATACCATTTGGCAAAGGAGGAAAATTACAGGAAATAATATAAGGCAGTCTGTTGCACTTGTCTTAAATAGTGTACATATATAATAGTACATCAAAATGATTTGACAGTAAATTCACCACGTTTACATTTGTCACATGGACTGTTTTAAAACATTTATAAAAGTCTGTAGATTTAACATTGAACTGTAGGATTTATTTCCAAATGAATATATATGTTTCACACCAAACCGCACAGAACTTACGAATAGCACACAAGTTGAGGATAATTGCTGTGTTGGGTACTATTAAGTACTACTACTTGATGACATAAGAATTATTAACAAATGTGCTATAACCTATTATCATTCAACTTATTTCTAGTGCTTCTGGAACTCCATGGTTTATACTTTATTTCTCTGTAAAACATGTGCTATGAGCTTGCCCTGATAGTTAAGAAAGAAATCAGATGTTTCCAATTTTCTCTAATACAATACTTCAGATCTGAATGTCTTTTATGGATTGCTGAAGGAGTTTTCTCCAGCACTTTCTGTATCAGCTCCTCTGCCTTACATTGATATGGATCAGTGGATTCATGCAACATACATGGCGTACATGCACTGCACCATCTGTATGTGCAGAACTCATGCTCAATGCATGCTGTGTTTCTTCAGACATTTTTTTCATTTCAATAAGAAGTAGATAATCTCATTCAATTTCAGGTAATTGTTTTAACATGCAGTTCAACTGACCTAACAGGCAGGTAGACTTTACTTTCTTGTCATGTTTGGGCATGCTCAAGCAATTGACTGACATTTGGCAGTGTTGTAAATCAAATAGAGACTGTTTGAGTTTCCTCAAATACAGCTGCTCTCCCACTGCCCCTGTGGCAGATTGTTGAATTTAATCTATGCTGTGTGTTGAGAACACACTCCAGGAGTTTCTGAAGTTCAGATTCTGCCTTCAGCAATTTCAAGATCCTAAGAGGCACACTCTAAGGTGTACAAGTAACTGTCGGGCATAAGATATAGCATCATGAATTCTTCAGAAATTTATCCACAGTTGTGTGAAATGGACACACACGGAAACACAGTTATTGGGAATGTGTATACTCTGCACACAGCATAGACTTAATGATCTGATGAGCAATGTTTGAAAACTTTTCATGGTTTTCAATTTCACTAAAATGATACTTAATTCTTAGAGAGCAGCAGGCCCACGAATGAAACAATGGCCAACACTTATTGGAACACAACACTATATTTGAACACAAATTTAAAGTTTAAGTACATAATTGCAGTACAATGGAGAGCTTGCCACATTCACAAATTAGCTGCAGCCTTTTCCTGCACTAGAGAGTTTGGAAGGATCTGAAAATGAGATAAATTTTGTTTAAAATCCAAATGGAAACTCTGTATTTCTTTTCTTCCAAGAGTTCAATAAAAGCGTCTTTTTAAATTACTTTTTTCACATTCTAAGGGCCTAATTCAGTAGTCCTTAATCAAGTAAAACTTCCAAGGTCATGGTTATCTACCCTTCTCATACTAGTTTTACTTAAAAATGGACTGCTAGATTGGGTCCTATAGATAGAGGTACCATAATTAAGAAAATATTTTAATAAGGCTCAAAATGCAAATTTCACTTTGTGTGTAGNACACAAATTTCCAGAATTCTGAGATCAAAATCCAATTGATGTTAAATCCTGGATTGGGAATTAACTCTGGGATCTCATTTCCCAGTTTAGTCATGGAATTAGGTATTTACTAAGGACCAGAATGAAAACACTAATTCCAGTTTACTTATCATAAAATCAGAATTTGAACATTGTCCTTAAGAAGTGAAAAAGCTGTTTGGTATATATATCTCTTTAGCATCCTTCCACTTCTGTAGTCCTGGTTAACCAGCTGCTATGTTAAAATACCACTATGTTTGGGGACAGACATTGCAGCAAAAAACTGACACAACATTCTGACAATGTCAAATTTTACCCCAANGTGTAACAACAAAGTTAAATTCTGTCTCTGACTCACTGATGGATATTTTTCACAATGGGCAGAACCTATCTTACTGTGTTTATGTGTGTAGATGAGCAGAGCGANAATTTCAAGCACATATTTACTGTTAACCTGGAAAAGATGCCACTGAATCTGTCAATTTAGGTGTGGTTTGAGATATCACCACAGTCATGTGCATCATTCTGGTCTCCTGCAAATGCCACCTGAGATGAACATCAACATTTCCACATTCACAAAAGAAACTGAGATAGGAAGGAAGAAAGCAAAGAAGGAGCAAGGAAGGAAGGGAGTAAGGAAGGATGGGAGAGAGAANCACAAACACTATTATTCACCAAGGAATCAAAATAACTTATTCTCCATTTATCATAAACANTAAATATAGAACCCCAAATCTCACTGTTAACGCATGATTGTAAAGTACAGGTTTGCAAAGCTATTTATAAAAACACTGTTTTGTCACACGTCTCTTATACACATCTAGATGTGTATAAGAGACAGCAGTAAATATAGAACCCCAAATCTCACTGTTAACGCATGATTGTAAAGTACAGGTTTGCAAAGCTATTTATAAAAACACTGTTTTGTCACACAGCAGTATTTACATTAGTTACGATCCTTAGGAAAATCAAGGGGGAAAACTTTCCTACAAGAACTTTCCTGTAGGAAGGCTATTGCTCTTGCTTACACACTGCTAATCCTCTCGCTGACCACATTGGAGGGATTGACTGGCAGCTCTAAATTCTCCACCTGCATCTCTATGCCAGGCTCAGTGTCGTTAACTTTCCTAGCCACACGTTCATTGGTATGCCGATAAATGTTAACATTAAGCTCCCTCCCAGACAAAGCAGTGGCAGCAACCCTAGGAATCTGTCTAACAGGAGGCTTTTTGTCTGGCTTATAATCGCAGCGCAAATATTTAGAGAAAGCCCTTCGGTACACTTTGTTGAAGAGCGTGTACACCAGAGGATTGATGCCTGAACACACATAGCCAATCCATACAAACACATTGAGAAGCTTCTCCATCAGCTTTTGGTTACAGGCCTTCCCACAAAGAACAGATAGCATATTAGTGATGAAAAATGGGCACCACATGATCAGAAAGACAAAGAATACAATGCCAAGGACTTTGGAAGCTTTCTTTTCATTGTTGATAGCTTGCATGGTGCCTCTAGGACGCTTTCCTTTCTTCTTCCGACGCGGCGGCTTCTGATCTGGATTGGGGTTCACAGAGTTCTCTTCATCATCAGCATTCTTCTTGCAGCAACACTTCAGAAAGTTCAGGCTGATTTCAGGCAGGTCCTCCTCGGTGTGGCCTCGAAGTAACATCAGAGTTTGACGGCGTAGGACGTAGATCGTTAGAAAGTAGGTGATCACCATAATCGTCAACGGGATGAAGAATGCCACGAAGGACCCGATGAGAACGAAGTTCGGGTCGTTGAGCACGCACGTGGTGTTATTCACGAACACTTTGCTTTCGTCCCTCAGTCCAATCACAGGGATAGGAACTGAAACACCTAGGGGAACAAAAAGGTGGGAAGTATTTACAGCATATGCAATGATTGCGCAGGTTTGTATAGTAGCACAGTCATTCATTAGCATTTTACCAAAAGACATTTAGACTTGACGTTTGTTGAAAGCTGTTCATGGCATGCCAGGTTGCTCATGGAACATACTGGTACAGTTTATAATGATGGCTTTCTGTGAATTGCTGTAACAGAATAGAATCTCCACGTTTGAGACAAGCTATTGGAGATACGGTTATGTCTAGGAGTATTGACTGAGTCGATTTTGTTCTATTTGGAGTCCCTAGGATTGTCCTGGCTTGTGGAAAGTGCTCAATAAATATTTGTTAAACCAAAGACTAACTTCACATTTGTCCTCACTAATATCATTAAGTTCAGTCATTCATTTTTTAGTATACTGTTACTCAAGTGCANCAATAATGATATATACACCATCTATAATAGCCTGGGAGGGTTGACTGGATTGTGTTTCACCATTATGCAAAAACTAAC
>LZPO01017288.1:1174566-1185123 GCA_001675575.1 Neotoma lepida | reverse complement strand
CATAAATAGTACAGATGCAAGATAGAAATTTTCAGAGTAGGATAAGAAAATAAGACTATTAGCTGTATTAAAAAGGTAAACTTTAAATATGAAGACATATGTAAGTAGAAAATTAAAAAGAATGGACAATATTGTATGGATAGTCAGTATAAAGGGTAATATGAAAGAATACTTCAAGAGAAAGCTTATTACCAGCAATGAAGGTATTCAAAATAATGAATGTGTTCAACAATGGTACACAACAATCTTAAATATATTTCTCCCTAGTAAGAGGATCTCAAAATGCCCGAAAGAAAATGTGGTAGGAGGAAAGGAAGCAATCAAGAAACCAACATAATTAATAGTTATGACTATAACTGACAATCTGAGCACTCTTCCACCAGTATATATTAGTAAAATAAAGATAATATGAAATATAAGAACAACAACCTTACCTACTTTGATGTAAGAGATGTTTAGAGACATATATCAAAACACAGTTTTATTTTTTATAAATGCTCACATGGTATCCTCAGCAAGATAAGTTATCTGCTGGAACATAGAATTTACATGCTTATTGGCAGTAGCAGAATTCAATTAGAAATCGATGGTAAATGAGATACAGATAATTACATCCCATCGTCCTTAAGGGAATGGAAAAATTCTTCCAATCTTAAAACCTCATAGGCAAGAAAAGAAGCCATGAAATTGGAAAGACATTTTGGACAAGTAAATCAAAGACAACGTTTAAAGTTTGTGGTAATAGTAAAAATTAGGTTCAGAGGGAGTTTTAACTGTGAGTGTTTATATTAGAAAAGAAGAAGTAGTTGAATCAATAATCTGTTTCTGTGGTTAAAAGCTTAAAAAGAATAAAAACTGACATACCAAATAAAGGCTACAACAAAACAGCAGCAAAAACAAAGGTAAGGAAATCACACAACTATTGAGATAATTTTTATAAGTCAGAATTTGTTATTTATAAATTTTAATGTTAATGATGAAACTGTAGTAAGATGCATCAAGAAAAATAAGAGAACCAGAGAAAACAAGTTGTCAAATATGAAGAGCAACAGTCTAGTACTACCTAATGTCTACAGATAATAGCACAGAAAGATAATTACTCTGATGCAGTGTGATCAGCTCTACTGTTTTTTATACAGTGCAAAAAAATAATTCAATAATCAATCATTTACACTCCAAAGCACATTCATATCCCCACATACAATAGGGGTAATATACACTTTTTATATACCTCAATGTTTTATCTCTCAAGCTATTTAGTCTCTCTTTGTGAGATTAACAGATATTGGATCATATACTTGTGTTCAATAGGTTGTTGATGCTCATTTTATTTTTAAGTCCATCTGCCTTACTGAAATTTAACTTGCAACACATTAAAAAGCACACAGATTTCAAATATATATATATTTCCAAATATATAAACATATTCAAATAAATATGTATTTCCAAAAACTACATGGGTTCAGAGGAAATTCTAGGATGTGATAACAAAGAAGGATCTAGATTCCAAGAATATTGAGCAGAAGTATCAGTTGCTCTACAGTGTGAGGAGAACAGGCTTTCAATTAGAGCACCCAGAAGGGAAAAACAATAATCCTCTCAAAATGAAACCAATTCTAGAATATTACACTGGGTATCAATATCCAGTTCTTCAAGTACAGTTATTCAACTAAAAAAAAGCAGAAAATGGAATTTATAAGCACTAAAAATAGAAAGTTATTGTGAATAGATTAGGACTGGTCGCAGGGCTTGACTTAAAAAACCCAAATCTTCATGTAAATAATTTAATATGAATGAAAGTAAAACAGTATCATTTGAAAGACAGCAAGTCAATAGAAGAAAAACTATAAAAAGAACAAGTAGAAATTTTGGTGTTTATAATATTTAAAACAACTCAAAAAACCACTTCATGACAAAATTGCAAATTTCAGAGACCTGGAACACCAATGATTGGGGAATAACATCATGAAGAACAAAAAGAATAAAGGTTGAGATATATGAGATAATATTAAATGGAGCAACTTGTGTGTTCCTGGAGGTCAGAGAGGAAAAGGAACAACAGATATATTTGAGAAAATAGTGGCTAATACTTTCACAATTTGCTGAAAAACATCTCAGCCTAGATTTCTCTGAAGTTCAATGAACTCCAAACACAAAAGACAAACTGTCACACCAGGACAGATAGTTTTCCGATTTTAAAATATAAAATAGAGTATGTATGACTTGTCTGTCATAGTTGAGACCTTAGTTTAAGCCTCAACACTATAAAGATATATTTAAAAGATGATGTGATAAAAATTTAAAATCATTAGTAAGAAAAGACATATTACATGAACAGAAAAATATGANTATTTGCTCACATCACCAGTAAATATGAAGTCACTAAGACACCCAAATCTAAAAATTGGACAGAAAATAAATGGTTCATCAACAGNTCTATTTTCTGTGAAACAATTTCTCATAATTGAAGGTGAGATGCAAACATCTTTATTAAATAGAAACAGATATATTGGTAGATTTTGGTGTGAGAAAAATGCTTCAATGAGTCTTTGAGGACACAGAGAAAGGATATAAGCAAGAAACAGTGAAGAATACATAAATATGTGAATATAAGATTAAATGTGATATCGCAGCTGTCAAGAATCTCAATGCTCAGGCAGCAGACTCAGGGGATCCATCACAAAGTCAAAATAAGCCTGGTCTACATAGTGAATTTCAGCCTAGCCAGGGATACACAGGGAGACCCTCTGTGTGTGTGTGTGTGTGTGTGTGTGTCTGTCTGTCTGTCTGTCTGTCTGTCTGTCTGTCTATCTGTGTCTGCATGTACACATTACCCGATGGGGATGATTAAAGTGACTCCACTCTCACAAAGTCTGGGAAATAACTAACACTTGATTGGGATCAATTAAGGAGGCACACTTTATTTCCTATCTTAACAATTTAAATGCAAGGAGGTATATCTAAAAGACAATGCCAGAGTTCAAAAGGTATATTAAGACTTTACTGACCTGGGTGTGATAGTACCAGGAGGCAGAGGCAGGTCAATCTCTGTGAGTTTAGGCCTAGCCTCCTCTACATAATAATAAGACTCTAAATAATAATAATAATAATAATAATAATAATAATAATAATAATAATAGGATGAAGAGGAGGAGAAGAAGGAAGAAGAAGGAGGAGGAGGAGTAAGGAGAAGGAAGAAGAGGAGGAGGAGGAATGAGAAGGAAGAAGAAGAAAGAAGAAGGAAGAAGGAGAAGGTGGTTATTGGGAAAAAAACAGATTGGGAGTGACATCTATAAAAATAGCAGAGTTAGAACTTCCAGAATTTTTTGCTCTCAGTAAAACTAACAGAAAACCTGGGGGTAAATAGAATTAGCACCCTAGGATTGTGGAAAATAATCAAAGAGTAGCAACGGAGGAAACATTGATTCAAGAAAAATGTCTTGCTATTGTCAAGAGTCACAGTTTTCGCCATCTCTGCTACTCATGTCAGTGGTAGCCTTGAACAATAGCTTTTGGTCCTGATACAATGGTAGAAAAATGGAGCAGATCTTTCAAATCCAAGAACTCAAATATATAGCTATTTGTCATGTCTGGTGTTGTCCTGGTAGACCAACTAAATGCTTTTCTTTGTTGGATTTGACTAGGAGTTTAACCAGTTCTAAAAGGCTCTCTCCAAGGGACAGTTCTGTAAAACATTTCTGGCAACTGTTCTAACAATGCAGCTGCTTAAGGCAATGGCTAACAATTGCATGTGGATAAAACAAGAAGAAAGAGGAGAGAAGCTGAAGAATAATTATGTTCATAAGGATGTCCGAAGTTCCAACATAGTTCTCATAATTTAGATCTCTTTGTCTAAGTATGCATCCATTCGTAAGGTTGTGATTTGTAAAGATCCCATGTGTCCCTAAGCTCTCAGTTCTGGCTGACTCCGAGGCTCTGTGCAAGCAGGCTGTAAAGTGCACAGGGGATTTGTAAGCTCCCTGGCTGATTGTTGACGATGTGTCCCAACAATAACACAGACCTGGCAAGGGCAAAGATTTATTGTTTCTAGGCATCAAAGTAATCTCTATCTAATTACCAGGAAGTCACTAAACTAATGAGGCAGAGACTTCATTGACAAAGAATATATTCTTTGTACAATTACTCCAGAAAAGTCACTAAGCCAACAAAAATCACAGTAAACATTGGAAACAACAAATCCTAGGAAATAGGGAGAATCTAAATTCCAGCAAGCCATGGGTAGCAATAAAAATATACTAATTCAAAGAAACAAAACATATGGTCAATGCATGATAAATAAGGCAGCCAGTAAAAACTTTCCCCCAAGGGAGCCTAGATATGGAACTTATCAGATAAAGACTTTAACTAAGATATGTAAAAATGTTAAGCTAACTGAAGGCAATAATTATGTTCATAGAACAGAATATTACTCACATAAATAATAATAAAGGAAGACATAGCATACTTATTACTCAGAAATACTGCTAAAAACTACAAAAGAACAATGGAGGGTGGGGTGTAGATCAATCATACAGCTCTTGTCTAAGCATACTCAGATGTCTTGGGTTCCATCCTAATCACTGAGGAAGATGTTTCTAGAAATAGTCGTGGGGGCATAAAGCACAAAAAGGAACATTTAATCAGGAAAGACACAGTGCTCAATATTAATAGTGAGATTCTATAGTGTCTAAATATTCTACATTTTATTCTTCCTACCTCTCAACTCAATGAGAGCTCAATGAGATGCGAGATCTCCTCTTGACAAAATACAGCCAAAGCATAAGGCTTTCCCACACTCCGAATTTTTGGTCTGAAGTATATGTTTCATGTAGTGGCAGGACATCAGCACTTTGATCCTGCCAAAGAGACTATGGGGTGAGTGCAACAACAGTGGGCACAGGGACATCACCATTCTGCTCAGACCCCAATCATACAATGGAAGATGTATATTGGGTATGCTACTGCTGAAAGTACAGAGTCCTAAATTGCTGTTTTCACAGATCCTAAAGCAGTGGTTCCATGTCAAGAGAAGCAAGCCAAAAGACAAACTGTTCCCCAAGCACTCAGAGACAACAGTGCATTTATTATTCAGAAAACCCCACTAGGATTCCCCAGCCNTCCCAACTCTACTTCCAGAATTGTGACATTGAACTTTTATCTTGGGAGAGAATTGACAATAAAGTTAATAGTTCTAAATCTCTTCTCAGAGCAACTGACTTATTTACAGTGTAGTGTAGAAAAGTTCAACTCTGAGAACAAGAAAAACAGTCGAGATTCCTAACCAATATGATGAAAACTCCTCAACAGACCAGTTTAGCCAAGATAAAGTGAGTCAAAATGCACACACACACACACACACACACACACACACACACACACGCGAAATACCAAGAAGTGAGGAGGAACAGAACAAATATTTTTAAAATAATGGCGGAAAATTTCTCAAATTTATTAAAATCCAACAATATACAAATCTAGGAATTCAATCAACCTTAAGTCATATAAATTAACAGAACCACAAACAGATACATCAGAATTAAAATGCTGAACAATTAAGAGAAGTAGAAGATTTTAATATTAGTAGAAAGGAAAAAAAGGCTCATCTCATAAGTCACAATAGGTACAATTTTATATTTAATTTTAGGTGACATATTTGTTTTAAATAAAAACAAAGAACCTTAATACAGGTAAATGAGCCAGGAGTCTACCAGAGAAAGTGGATTAAAGTTCCTAATGTAATCAGAGAAACGTTCAAGCTCATGGAGTGGCAAGGTTCAATGGATAAAGGTGATGCCACCAAGTTTGATGATGAGAGTTCAATATCTAGGACACACATAGCGGGAAGNAGGGGGAGAACAGACTACCAGTTANCCTCTGATTTCCACACAATNCAGTAGGATGTACATACCCACACAATACACACAAGTTGATAAGTATGATAAAAATTTTCAAAGGAGATTAAGGAGAGATATAGGTAAAATTAGAAAAGCAAAAGCTGAGAATATTTATCACCATCACACTTATTTTACAAGAATTATTAAAGAATATTCTTCAAGCTGAGAGATTCTAAAGGATAAGAAGAAAAAAAATAGAAGAAATAAAACTCATTGATAAGTGTTTATACAATTGAATTATTTGTTTTTTTCTGTGTGTCTAGTTTCTTCTCAATAGGAGAATCTCAAATGGCAGAGGAACACTTGAAGAATGTTCAACATCCTGAGCCATCAAGGAAATGCAAATCAAAACAATTCTGAGATTCCATCTTACACTTGTCAGAATGGCTAAGATCAAAAACACAAATGACAGCTTATATTAGAGAGGATGTGGAGTAAGTGGAACACTCCTCCACTGCTAGTGGGAGTACGCAAACTTGTACAGCTACTTTAGAAATCAATATGGTGGTTTCTCAGAAAATTGAGAATTAATCTACCTCAAGACCCAATTATACCACTCTTGGGCATATACCCAAAGGATACTCAATCATACTATAAGGACACTTGTTCAACTATGTTCATACCAGCTTTATTTGTAATAGCCAAAACCTGAAAACAACCTAGATGCCCCTCAACTGAAGAATGGATAAAGAAAATGTGGTACATATACACAATGGAGTACTACTCAGCTTTTAAAAACAAGGACATCAAGAAATTTGAAGGCAAATGGATTGAACTACAAAAAAAATCATCTTGAGTGAGGTAACCCAGACCAAGAAAGACACACAGGGTATGTATTCACTCATAAGTGGATATTAGCTATAAGTAAAGGATAACCATGCTACAATTCACAGACCCAGAGAGGCTAGGAAAACAAGGAGGGTCCAAGGGGTAGGGGGCTCATGGATTTCCCTGGGAAGGGGAAAAAGAAGAGATCTCCTTGGGGGGCTGGGAGTGGGTGGGGATGGGAACTTGAGGGATTGATTTGGGGGTGGATGGAGGAGGGGAGTACTGAAGGAGATGACTGGAAAGGGGGGCATTTTGGAGTCAGGTAGAAACCTGGTGCAAGGAAAACTCCCACGAATCAACAAGGATGGTCTCAGCTAAGACTCCCAGCAATAGTGGATATGTAGCCTGAATTGGCCATCTTTTGTGATCAGATTGTTGACTACCCCAGTTGTCATCAGAGAGGCTTCACCCAGTAACTGATGGAAACAGATGCTGAGACCCACAGCCAACCATTAGTCTGAACTCTGGGAATCCTGGTGAAGAGAGGGAGGAAGGATTGTAGGAGGCAGAGAGGTCAAGGACATCACACAAAAAACCCTACAGAAACAACTAACCTGGCTCATAGGAACACACAGAGACTGAATCAACAACCAGGAAGCCTGCATGTGACTGACCTAGGCCTCTGCATATATGTGACAGTTATGTAGTTTGGTCTTCTTGTGGGACTCCCAACAATGGGAGCAGGAACTGTCCCTAATGCTTTGGCTGGTTCTTGGGAATCTATTCCTCATGCTGGATTGCCTTGCCCAGCCTTCATACAAGGGAAGGTTCTTAGTCTTACTGCAACTTGATATGCCATGCTTTATTGATACCCATGGGAGATCTGCCCCTTTCTGAACAGAAACAAGAGGAGTGAATTGAAGGGAAGTGCTGAGGGCAGGTGGGGGAGTGAATGGGAGGAGAGAAGGGTAGGGAAACTGTGGTCTGGGTATAAAAGAAATAAATAAATTAAATAAAAAAGAATGTAGCAAAAAAGTATTTCTATAGAAACATTGAATGTTCTAATACTGTAAACATGGTATGTAAATCATTTATCTTCAATATGAGGACTAAAATGTGGTTATTATTTTAAAACATGAGCAATATAGAAATATATAAAATATAATACTCAAAATTCAAAATGTAGTAAGGTTTCTTACAATGTGTTTACTGTTTTATGATCAATGTTCAGTTGCTATCATTTCAAAATAGTTAGTATAGCTAAAAGATGAATTCTGCAAGCCTTGCAGTAAGTATAAAGTAAAAATATGTATTAGACACATCAACAATAATAAGCAGGGAATTGAAGCACACCTCTAGAGGTAATTATCTAATTGCAGGAAACATTTTTGAGAGGAAGAATGAACTATATTAAAACTATAAAGCAAATAAAAAGATGTGCAACAGCATGTACTTAAATATAAGTGGAATAATTTTCTAGTTCAAAGACATAGAATGATTATATGGAATTTTAAATAACATGACTTCATCTATAAGGCCAAGCATATATTGGAAGTAAAGGTACAAAAAAGATTTTGCACTGTAAATTAAATACAAATGAAACATAACCAAACATATAATTTAATCAAAACAAAACAAAGAAGAGACAGAGAAGATCATTATATGATGGTAAATGGATCNATATTATGTATTATGTATACGGAATATATTATGTATATAAACAATAAGGAATAGAAGGAAGAAATATATTTTTGTTTTTATATCAGAACACCTAAGTGTATTATAAAGCAAATATTAATAGACCTAAAAAGGTAGATAGTCTTATCCTATAATAATCACTAGGGACTATATCACCTCACTTTCTTCAATGGACAGATTATATAGACAGAAAAAAATCATCATTAATAATAAGAATGACTCCAGCAAAGTGAATATGTATCATTGGCCAAATGAACCTTAGGGTATCTCTAGAATATCACATTTGACAGTTCCAAAATACTGAATTTTCAACTGTACATGGAACATTTTTCAAGACAGAGAATATCATAAACTAGAAAAGAAACCTAAAATTAAAAAAGCCATATCAAGTATCTTTTCTGACCATTGCAATAGAAACAGAAATTAAAAACAAAGAAAGCTTTGGAAACTATAGAAATCCAAGGAAATCAAATAATTTTCTCTTTCAAAAATTTATTTATTTTTATTTATGTGTATATGTCTGCATGAGCATACAGGAGCCCATGGAGGCCAGAAGAGGGTATTGGATCCCCTATAACTGGAGTCACAGGCAGTTGTGAGCAGTCATGTGAGTGCTGGTAACCAAACCTATTCCTCTGTAAGTGAATAAACTTTCTTAGTCACTGAGCAGTCTCACCACCTCCAATAATTTATTCTTGAAGAGGTAATATATCAAAACCAGAATTTAAAAACGAATAAAAATAGAAATACAGCATACTAAAATATATGGCATACAAGAAATGTAGTGGAAGAAGGACATTTATAACTATTGGTGCCTACATTTAAACAGAATAATTTCAGAGATGCTATAGTGATCAAAACAGCAGGAAAATAGTATAAAATAGATACATTAGTGAAAATGGAAATTCTGAAAGTAAACATACATCTTCACTCAGTGGATCTTTAATAAAAGTAAAAAGAACATTTATCAGTGAAAGAATAAATTGTGCTGGGAAAATTGGACGTCCACATGCAGAAGTATGAAACTAGCTCTCTCTTGCCATGTGTAAAAATGGACCAAAATGGATTAAAGAGTTAAACACTACACTTGAAATTACATGAAAACAGGTGAATGTTTTAGAATATTGGATTGAAGAAGACTTTTGGAGAAGATGCTAAAATATGAGAAACAAAAGTGAAAATATTCAAATGGTTTATATCAAATTTTATTTTAGAAATCTGCACAGTATAGGAAACGGTCAAGAGAATTAGGAGAAAACATAGAGAATTCAAGAAATTACTTTCAAACTGTACATCTGATAAGAGGCTAATAACCAGAATGTATAAGGAAGTCAATTCAACAGCAACATTAGAAACCCATAAACCCCCAATGAAAAAATTTCTCGATGGAATTGTAAATAGCCAATCAGATATTTCAGAATCTACTCATCATCAGTAATCAAGGGAAATGCAAATAAAAGCCACAATGAGATAGAGTTAGGAGGACTCTAAGAAAAAAAGGAAAAAAGAAAAAAAGATAGTAAATGGTGATGAAAGGGGTGGAGAAAGGGAACCCTTACATGTAGTTATTGAGAATATAAATTAGTATGGTCATTATGGAGAACAGTATTGAGTTTCCTCAGGAAATTAAAAATTAAATTAAATTAAATTAAAAATATGATGTAGCCAAAAAATATGATGTAGCAATACCATTACTGGTTATATTTCTGAATGAGACTAAATGAGTACATCAAAGAAATATTTGCATGTTCACATTCTTTGCAACACTGCTCATAATAGCCAAGAAATGGAAACAACACATGCACATGAACTGATGAGTGCTTACAGAAAATTAAATGTATGTACATGATGGTACATTATAGGNATNCAGTCTTCNCATTTGCAACAAAATAGATGAGACTGGAGATTACTGTGCTTAATGAAATAAGCCAAGCACAGAAAGACAAATGATACAAATCTTGTTCATATGCTGAACTTAAAAATTATTGTTTGTATTACAGTTGAAAGTAAAATGTAGAGAATAGGAGAAAAGTATGGAAAATGTTGACATAGCCATTGATATGAAAATTTAATTAGAGGCTCAATAGTTGATTTACTATGTCAAAAAGACAGAAACAGCAAATGTGGAGAGAGAGAAACAGAGATAGAGACAGAGACACCAACTGTGATAATGCATTCTGAAGAATAAAAATAATAA
>LZPO01017288.1:1126907-1174203 GCA_001675575.1 Neotoma lepida | reverse complement strand
TTTTGTAATAAAATGAAAAGAAAGAATAAAGTGAGGAGGACAAAAAGTGAAATTACAAAGACCATGCAAGAATCTCAAAAGCAGAACCAGAAGCAGCTCATCACAGACACAGACATCTCAAGAAGATTAAGTAATTTCTCCTCAAACTGTGAGCTGAAATAAAAGTACAGTAGCCTTCACAATGAAATAGCCTCAACTAAACAGATGCTAAAGTAATAAAAATGGCAGTCAAGAAGACATATTGATAATGGACAAATAGTCATCCAATAAAAAATTATAAAATACATAAAGAAAAATTAGCATAATTTAAAGCAAAGTAGATAATTCCAAAACACTATTGAGACTCTACTGCATAACTTTCACTGACAGGTTGAATAAACAGAAAATTAACAGGGAACTACAGGATTTGATCTATGCTATGGTATAGATAGACCTAATAGATATCTATAGAGTGTTCCACACAACAACAGCAGAATATACATTCTTCTTAAGCATACATTATTCCAAAATGACATCCAAATAGTCAGGAAACAATTCTCAATTAGCTTAAAAGGCTTGAAAGTAGGCGAAGTGTACTTTCCAACCTTGATGGAATAAAAAGAGAACTCACTAATGGAAAGGTAATTTGGGAAATTTGCATATATGGGAATTAATTGGGAATTAGGCAACTTGATCCTATAATGGTGAGTCAAAGTAGAAACTATAAGATATTAAAAATACATTGAGATAAAGAAAATGAAAACATGTCATAGCAAAACTATGAAAAACAAAAAAGCAGTGCTTAGAAGAAAAAAATTATAGTTGTAATGTTCATATTTTAAAAGATCTCAAATGAATAAACTGGTTTTCCTTAAAAGTAGAGCCTGGAGAGGAAACCATACCCAAAGAAGGGTCACCGAATGAACTTTCTGTCAAAAGGTGAATTAAGCCCAAGGTAAGCAGGGCAAGGGACATAGAGAAGGAGCAAATATCAGTGACATGGAAATGGGAAGTAAAGGAGAAAGTTCACGTGTAAATTTGCTTCTTGGAGAAATTCAGTAAAACGTATATAGCACTAGCAAAATTAAAAAGAAAAGAGAGACAGCCATTCTCAGTAAAAGGAAACCATTACATATTATGTAAACATTAAAAAGATACATATTAGATAGACATTAAAAGGATGATATAAGATTTTTGTATGTTGCTTTGTGCCACACATTAGAAACATTAGGTAAAATACAAAGTTCTTTGAAAATGACTATGTACGAAAATAATATGAAAAACAAAATGATAATATTCCTATTCATTTTGAAGTAATTAAATCAACAATTAAGACCACACACACACACGCACGCCACCTGCAAGTACAGAAGGATACATGACTAAATAATTTAATTGTTCTAAACAAAAGTGATACACTAAAAATCTTCCAAAAACTTAAAAAGATATAGAGATAGTTTCAGAATCACTTATATATACTTTATATCATATATATAAAATCTTCACACCAAAACTGGCCACCAAAGAAAAAATGACAAAGTAAAATCTCTCTGGACAATTAGCTAAAAATGGTTAATTAAATTTAAAAAGAATCCAATAATCTAGAAATGAAAAAAAAAATCATTACCAAATAGATTGGTAATGAACTGCTACTTAAACAATTCAAGGTTAATTACAATTCAAAAACATATAATCTACTATACTAAGAATAAAAGAGGAATAAATCCAATAATCATCACACTAGACACAGATAAAATGATTTGAAGAAATTCATACCTATTATGAAACGTCACAGTTAATATAGAATGAAAGGGAACTGCCTGAATCTAATGAAANATATTTTTAAAAGGCCTGAACTAACACACAACCTTTGCTTCTTTTGTTTCCCTGTGCTAGGGCCTTATACACACCAGGCAAGCCTTCTACCATTGAAGCCACACCCCAGCATACAAACATCACTCTTAATGATGAAGTACTAATATTTTCCACTCAGATAAGATTGGAAAATGTCTTCTACCTCCACTGTCACTGAACACCCTGTCACGATAATAAAGATTTAAGACAGGAAGGATCAAATGAATCTGTCATCACTTATAAGTGACATCATGGAGCATATACGGAAAATGGCAGTAATTCTTAACAAGCTCTTAGAAATGTCAAGTGAATTTAGCCAGATCTCTGGGCAAAGAATGAATATGTAAAATTTTATGTGTTTTTATTTATATATACCACCAATAAGCAATTGGAAATAAACATTTTAAAGCCAACACTATTTACAATAGCAGTCAAAGAAATTAAATGCGCGGATATGTGTCTACAAAAGATAGANGTAAGACTGAAAACTGTAAAATAGAATTTAAATAACAAGTAAATGTTTTTTGTACATATGGATATGTTTATGGATTGCAAACCATAGCATTGTTTAGACTTTCGTATTTAGTTAATTGATTTTTAGATTCAATCCAATTATGCTTTTTTTAAAACAAGATATTTTACTTGGAGACTGATAAGCTAATTTCAATTTTTATGAANATGAAAAGATTTTAGAGTACTGTGAGTAATTATGAAGACTACAACTAAATGATCTACTCTACTGCATTATCTATCAGACTTAATGCTTGAAATGACGACTGCCAGACATCCCTGAGTTGCTCAGAATTGTATATAGGTAGATACTATCTCAAAAATAATTGTGTTGAGGTCAAGTCAGGTAACAAGAACAGATGATGCTGCATGCCAATGACACAATTTAAACTTTCATCAGGATATTGGGATTTTTAAAAACTTGATATCTATCCCTTAAAATTTGATAGCTTCTGAAATTTTAAAGACTTTTCTGTTAATATTGGTAGTGGCTGTTAGCACTCATGTTATTTTGATATTGTATAATGAAATAATCAGCTTTGGAAGGTCTGTATAATTGGTGAATCAATATTTTCCCAGTGACATATGCTTTGTGTTTCCAAATCAAGTGTCAGTAATTTGCTTATGTATTTCATTGGATTTTAATGGGACAAGAATTGAAAAATTCTGAGATATTGTTTCAGATGCTACATTACAAGTGAAAAAACTACCACTGGCTGAGTTCTCCTACAATGCCAACCCTCCCACAATTATCTGAGGTAATTATAAAAACACTTTCCTGTATTGAAGCTGTCTGTGGTGTTGTATATTATTTTCATATAATTAAAAAAGTAGCCTATTTCAATAAATTAGATGCAGATGCATACATGGAAATAGCAGACCAACACTAAACAGAATAGAGAAAACAATACTTGGGACTGAAGAGAATTACTTCTTCAAATCCAATGATAAAGTTTGCAAAACAATGCCCCTTTTCTCGCTGATTTTATTTTGGCAAAAAATAGTTATTATCCTAGAGCTAGTTATTTATGTTAATATATAATAGGTTTGTGTTGTTTTTAAAACCCTTGTACAAATAATTTAATTTTTCTTAAATTTTCATTTAATACTGATGTACTATGAGTCACTATATGTTTAAGAGTATAATATAATCTTGAGAACAAAACATTTGAAAATTGACTTATTAGTCATCTAAGATCTCACAAGTCATTTTGTTCTTGGTCCTCATAATTACAGAGGGTGGCTTGTTGAGACCTTTTATCATCATTGTAGATTTGTCTGTCTGTTTTGTAGTTTTGTGACTTTTTGGATGAGCCCAAATATATTGTGTTATATTTTATGGCTGAATTAAATGTCTTGTTATCATGTAGTAAATATTCTACAGAATATAATTTTACCAAAATTTTATACTTACTAGTAATGTTGCTGTATAATATTTTTGTTGGTGTTTGAGGAAAGGGTCTTTTAAAAAATTCAACTTTTTTATTTTATATTCTTAATTACTATACATGCTGTTATTTTTTCCTAATTCTGACATTCTTAGACTATTTAGATTATTTACAGTTAATATAATTTGAGATATATTTGGTTTTAATTCTGCCATTTACTATCTGTTTTATACTTTCTTCCTTAATCTATCTTCATTTTATCTTTAATATCTCCTTTTAGATTTATTTTATTTACCTATAATATTCTATAGATAATATTTAATATAATACATAAATATTTAAGATAATATATAAAATATTACACTATAATATTTTAAGTCTGGAAGTTAGGCATTTCTCTTACATTTTTTGTTTCACTTTAATGTAAANTTATTCTTTTTTNANCAAATCTTAATGNAAAATATNATTTTATCTTAAAAATATAATACTGGTATCTATCAACTTATATGCTGATTTATAAATGGAGAGAATGAACTGAACTTTTTAAGCAAAATTTTGCACATATAGATTCATGCAATTATGTGGGAGACTTCATGGCTTATCTAAAGGTGTCTTGCTATATACTCATGGAATCATCTACAATAGCTACAACAAAACAATCTTAAAAGTGTTATAAATTTATTTGCTTAACTAATCCAGAGATAAAACTTTGGAAGATTAACAAAGAGTGAAGAAAGGTCTTGATCTTGTTATAGTCTCCCTCTGAAAGTTTTAAAGAAACACAGGTTGAAGAGAAATTATTTCATGAGACATAAGTTCAACTGAGTGAGAGAGAGGAGAGTTTAGAAACGCTCTAACTTCCATCTAGTTAAAATTCTTGACTTTAATGTCAGCATGGTCAAACATTTATGACTATCTTAAGTATGTGAAATAATATATCATTTGTCACTCTTTAAATATTCTGAATCTCTAAAAACCAACAGCTGTCTTTTTGTGTTTAAGCAGAACTCAAAAACTAATTAAAATTGATGAGAAATAGTAGAATTTGTTTAATAACAGCACAAATTTACATGTTTATTTCATGCCAATTCAAATTGCATTATTAATTTTTCCATTTAAAACTTGAGTATGGAATACGTAACAATTAGTAGGTGAAATATTCTGGAAAGATACTTCTTTTCATAGATTTCAATGTTATATTTTATAAATTTAGGCTTTTTCTTATAGCTTTGTAATATTCATAGCATTTTGTATCTGTGTTGCAGAATCCATTGGTATATTAATGTAACAATAATTTAGCTGTACAAATGGAAAGCTTATATCTTCATATCCATATGCTTTATACTTTCATTATTTTTAACCTAAATATCAGATATGTAGGTTAAGAATAATTACTCGTCTCCCGATCAAACGCAAATGTTACCAGTCGACGTCTGTACGTTGTTCACAGTACATAATCCGAAGGTATTGAGCATAGCCGCTGCAATTCTATGGCCAGGTATTTACCTATTGATATTGCCCAAACGATGGCAATCTTCATGATGGCCTTAGTCCGCGAATTGAACCGGCTATGCTCAATAGGATTACGTATTGCTACATACCGGTCCAGCGATATGGCGCAGAGGTGCATGATGGACGCAGTTGAAAATAGCACATCTAGTGAGATCCAGACGGGGCACAAATATCTAGGTAATGGCCAGACATAATCTGAAAGAGAACAAAGAGAAGACAAAGAACATGTTATCCAAATTGTACTGTCCATACTTTTCCATTTTAGTCTACTTCTTGCTCTCCACATTTTAAAGACAGTGAAATTTCAGTGTTTTTTTCCAGGGATGATTATGATATCAGTTATAATTTTTATTACAGTACACTTTACATAATATAAAAGTAACTACTCTAACGTGTACAATCCCAACTTATTTAGTGCCTTCACAATATTGTACAAACATGACTTCCTTCTAGATTTGAAATATTTTATCACTCCAAAAGAAAAACACACTATCCATTAAGCAGTCAACAACCCATTCTTTACTTCCCTTGACTCCTAGGCAAACTCTAGNTTTTTTTTGTTTGTTTTTTTTTTTTGTCATTACAGATTTACATAATTTGGATACTTCATATAACTGAAATTATTTTTCATAGTTGGATTGTTGATAATTATGTTTGGAGGCTTATACATGTTCATTTATTTATTATTACTCTGTTCCTTTTGGTAGCTGGTCACATGAGATTTTTCAGATGCTCTTATAATTGTTTTTAGATCCACGTTATGGATTGCTTATTGTTGTATATAGTATTGACAATAATGATAGTTTATTGATCCTGTGTCCTGTAACTTTGCCAAGTTCCTATATCATGTGTAGTTTTTGTGTGTAGTTTCCCCATGATTTTCCATATATATGATCACAAATAATTTTGTTTCTTCTTTTCCAGTTTTCTCTCAGTGTTTTATTTTCTTTCCTCATCTAGATTATTTAACTTGTCATAAAGCAATTATTCATTGTATTGTTTCCTAATCTTTTAAAAGATTATTTATTTATTTATTTTTATGTGCTTGTGCACGCATGCACATGTGTGTTGCCAAAGGCCACAAGAAGCCATTAGATCCTCTGGCAATGTGAGTTTCAGGTATTTGATGAGTTGTGTAACATGGGTGCTGAAAACTGAAATGAGATCCTCTGACAATGCATCAAGTACTCTTAACCCCTGAGCCATATTTTTACCCCTAACTTGTTAATCTTTCAGTTCTATAGAAACATACCGAGTTTTGTGTCTAATTTTAGTCAGTTGTGTCATGTATTTTTTTCTTCTTTCCTTAGTTTCTCTCATGAAAATTGTCAAATTTTCACAGAAGTTCTGGATTTCTTAATTGTACATTTTCTTATTCTATATTATTGTCTTAGTTGGGGTTCCTATTGCCGTGACGAAACACTATGGCCTAAAGCAAGTTGGGTAGGAAGGGTTTATTAAGCTTACACCTTCCACATTGCTGATCATCACTGAAAGAAGTCAGGACAGGAACTCAAACATAGCAGGACCCCAGAGGCAGGAGCTGATCCAGAGGCTACGGAGGGGTGCTGATTACTGGGTTGCTTCCCAGGCTTGCTCAACTGCTTTCTTATAGAATCCAAGACCAGCAGCCCAAGGATAGCACCACCCACGGTGGGCTGGGCCATCCCCCATCAATCACTAATTAAGAAAATGCCTTACAGCCAGATCTCATGGAGGCATTTCTTGTCTTCAACTGAAGCTCCTTCCTTTCTGGTGACTCTAGCTTGTGTCAAGTTGACGCAAAACCAGCCAGTAACTTATGTTTATCATTTTGCTAGTTGGGCTAATCTTGCTCTTTTTCTCTAGTTACTTAAGGCATAAAGTTAGATTAAATTGTTGACATTCCTCTGTTGATTAACTCTAGTGAACTTTTTATTTCAGTTATTGTACTTTCTAACTTCCAAATTTGTTCTTGGTTCCTTTTTATAATTCTAAACCTTTAATCGTGTACTCTATTTGTTGCAACATCATTTTCCTTGTCTCCTTTAGTTCTTTGTTTACTATTTCCTTTAGCACTTTAAATAATTTAAGTAATTGATTTAAAATTTTGATAATTCCATTCTTGGTCAGTATCTGTTTTTTTTTACCCTTAAGGTTGCCACGTTTTCTAATTACTTTTTATGATTATTTTTTCAGTTTTTGATTTTTGGAGACAGAGTTTCTATGTGAAGCCTGGCTGTCCTGGAAATTGCTCTGTAGATCAGGCTGGTCTCGAACTTATAAAGATCCGCTTGCCTTTGATTTTCAAATGCTGGGATTAAAGGTATGAGCCACCACTGCTTGTAGTATGATTTTGAATTTTAATGAACCTTATATATTTGGGGGGATTTTTAATTGATGTAATGATGAAGCACCTCTGTAAATCAGATTTTTCTCTCTCCCTGTGGGTTGGTGCTACTTGCTATGGTGGGCTTTGTTGGTTTGGGTTTTATTTTTGGGGGGGGTGTTTTTTCTCTTTAGAAAACATAACAAATTTTCAAAGCCTGTTTTCATTGTTTTGTATAGATGTTATTCTTAATTTGATTTATACTGTAGTATGGCTTAGAGATTGAAAAGAAATTGAACCTGGTCTTGGTAGCCCAGGCTAGTCTTAAACTCATGATTTTCCTGTCCCAACCTCCAGAGTTATGGGAGTTATATGTGTTCAGCACCACACTTGGCTCACAACTAGTTTTCCACTAAAATATTCTAAAACTCTCTGTAGGCAAGGAATATTCCCTGAGTGCTTTCAGCTTGACTCTGATATTTCTCCTCAGTGCTTGGGGGCTGTTTAAACTTTTCTTTGGCTTCTGAGATTCTGGGTATCAGAAATGTCATCTTATATCAGAAATGTCATCTTACCCATCTTGCCAAGCCTGTATTTAATATTTATTCTTGTTATTCTTGGACCTTCATGGGTGTACAGCTTTTTGACTTTCACCAAATTTAAGGACTTTCCAGTCCTTATTTTTCAAATAGAATGTTCCCCCTTTTATCCATTGAGTCTCCAGTCATGTACATGTCAGAGAATTCTACTGTTTCATCATACATTCCCTAGGATATGTTATTTTTTTTCTGAGCACATTTTTCTATCTGGTGCTGACCGCAATGGATATCTCTTCAAATGAACTGAGTATTTTTTTCCTGTCATTTACCATTTGCTGTTACATCTATCCAAAAGATTTAAAAATCTTTTCATGTATTATTTTTCCAGCTCTCAAATTCCTTTTATTTTTGTTGTTTATATATATATCTTAAAAGTTACAATTTCAAATCATTGTGAACATAGTTTCCTTTATGTCATTATCATAAATGTATCATTATTATTATTATTATCTAAGTTTCAGTATCTGTATATTTTCAGGATATGATTCTAAAAAGTGGATCTATGCACATGTAGGAATGTTACCTTTACCATGTTATTTTAGAAAATTTTATCATAATCTAACCATTATGAATATTATGTTGCTGAGATGCTGGATTTTATTCTAATGCTTCAAAGAGTATTTGTGATTTTGTTTTCTAGGCTATCATTTATTTAATGGAAAAAAGTCATAATTTCTATTCCTTAGGCTGCAGCTCAAATGTCATTTCAGTTCACTTATCATTTCTTAACGTACTTGAAGCATTTACTAGCAAGCATGACTTAAGTTAGTGAAGTGGTAGGCGGGGTTTATGGCTTTTCAGACAAGAATTTGAGGTTCCTTTGTCTATCACTATTCTATCTTAGCTACTCCCTCAACTTCTAAATTGAATTTGAGGTTTATTTAAACTTTTCTCCTAGGTCTGTCTGTCTGTGTTCCTTCCTTCCTTCCTTCCTTCCTTCCTTCCTTTCTTCCTTCCACCTTTCCTCCTCCTCCTTCTCCTCCTCTTCTTCTTCTTGATTTTCAGACAGAATCTCACTCTTCTAGCAGAGTCACTATGTGCCATTCAACTTATGACAATCCTCCTGGCTCAGCCTCCAGAGTGCTGAAAACTCGCATGAACAAACATGCCTAGTTTCTTCAGGTTATTTAGGTCACAAAATTGAGCTTTGTTTATTAGAGCCTTAGTAANATCTCATGGCATAAACTATTTCCTCCTCTTGAATTATATGAAATTGATGGATGTTGAAAACTAGACCAATGTCAACCTTCACCCAAGTGGTCATCTCTAGCAAGTCCCCTAAACACAGTGTTTATGATTTTTGACTATTATTATTTCTTTTTATTTTTCAAAGCTGAGGGTTGAACCTATGTCCTTATGCATGCTAGGTATGTGCTCTACTACTGAGCTGCAACCTCAGTATGTTATCACTTCTTTTAGCTTCCTTGAATTATATCTGCTATGGAAGTTGATTATATTGATGATTACAGTACTTCCCTTGACACATTTTGCTTGCAAAATCTCATTCCCAGTTGCACTTTAAATGTACAAATGAGTAGAAGTTTCATTGGATGAACTATTATATCTATCATTTTCTACCATAAATGCAAATTTCTTAGAGCAGTAAGTGAATTTACATGATCCAGGCACATTTCCTATACATTGAATATGTGGAAAGTTTAGAGATTTATGTAGTAAAAAATCATAGCTGGAAAAGACAAAACCTTATTTTTAGAAGCAAAGTTATGTATAATGTTTTACAGGATGACACTAGGGTTTAGAAGATGGCAGATGATGTCCATACACCTACTAGTAGAATCTCTGGAAACAAACCAGGATGGATTGGAGAACAGCTGTCCTAAGATTAACGATGGTGAACAAATAGCAATTTCACTAGCAAAGCAAGAAAGAAAACTTTAGAAAGTGGCACAACTCAGCCCCTGAAGAGCAAGTGCTTTGTTTCCAGTGTGGAGTGAGTGCCTATGCAGAGGGTTGTCCTAAGACAAAGAGAGAATCTTGGAAAATTCTCACTGCACCTTTAATATGAAATAATTTGAAGAAGAAAGAGAATAAGAGTCAAAAATGTAATCAATACTGTATATACACCCTGAGCAGATTTATAATCAATTAGATGGGAATCTTGGGATCCACACGCCATTTAGTTGATGACAAGGTCATCATAATGATGTCAATGACAAGGAAGCCATTTTTAAGAGATTCTGGCTGATTTTGTACTATTGTAGTTCTAGATACAAAGGTCTTTCTCTTCAAGGCCCACTCTGGGAACACAGAGCAAGTGTCAGGAGCCTAGACTCAGAGATTGGGTCTGCTGAATACCAGTAATAGTATGAGGAAAAAGTTGAGTCAAGTCTCTGCAGAATCCCATGCAGTGGACATGTCATCTGATCAACAAATTAGAATGAGACACACTAGCTCACCTGAAGAGGAACAAGCTGTGGCAAGAGCTTAAAAATACTTTAAAAAGGGTGTGAGGCCTGCCAGAGGAAAGCTTACAGCCCTATCCAGTACCCAGAGAAAGGGAATCAAATGTAGCAAACCCTCAGGTGGTACGTTAAACAGCAGACTACCAGAAAAAGCAAAATCCCACAAAGGTTTTGGCCTCATTGAAGTACACCTACTCAGAGGAAAAAAGGCTAAGGTTCAGACAGACTTGGCAATGGTGCCCATATGGGGAAACTTGGAGAAACAGACTGTGAGGTCTTGTCCAGTTGTCTTTCCTTCACCTTATATTTTCCTTATGTAATATATCTAATTTCAATTTTGTGAGCAATGTTTTTCTGCTCTGTACCTTCTCCACTTTCGCCTTACCTTGAAGTAGACCTTCCTAAAGAAAATAGGTTGGCCTGGGGTATAAATGGGTGTCTGGGGTCTCCCACTTCCATCCTCCCAAATACTAAGATTAAGATTTGATTGCATTTTTTTACCTCTTTCTCTTTTGTTTCTGCCTTTATCTGGGACTGTCTTACCTCTTCCCTTCATCTATATTGTTCCTGCTTTCTATTTTCTCTCTTCTATTGTTTCTATGTTACTGTTATATTAATTACATAATTATTATGCCTATTTTTCCATTTCTACTCAGAGTAACTAATGTTTTAGTGTGTATTGTTCTATGCTTGTTTATTCCCCCAATATTATTTGGTTTAAAATATATTTGACTTTTATTAATTTATTTTTAATATTTTGTTTTTTTCAAAGGTGTATTTATGTGTTTTATGTATATGAGTGCTTTGTCTGCTTGTACTTCTGCACACCAAAAGAAGACATTAGATCCTATTATAGATGGTTGTAAACCACCATTTGCTTGCTGGGAATTGAACTCAGGACCTCTAGAAAAGAAGAGTAGCCAGTGCTCTTAACCACTGAGCCATCTCTCCAGCCCCAGATGCTTGTTTTTAATTAACTATTATTGTATTTTCATAGAAAGCCTATCCANCTTGTGGTTGCTTCTATAGTTACCTTTCTATTCTTGGGGTTGTGCCAGAGTTTGAGTACAGTAATCTGAGCATGTGGAATCAGGGTGTAGTAGTCCAGTAGGGAGGAGCAATGCTATAATCCTACTGTAATCTACTCCCACATGAACAGTGTAAAAACTTCAACTGAAAGAATGAAGGTAATCAAAATAATCCAACCATTGGCCGAGTCCTAGATGTGCTAGCTCCAATGAAGACACATGAGGAATCAAGACAACATGACTTCCCCTGCCCAAAAAATTAATAATCCTANAGAATCTGNAATCTGACCATTCAAAGGAAGAACTAGNGGGAANAATTATACCATGCATTGCAAAATCACTCCCAGGGGTGATAAGAGCTTATAANAGCTGGGAAAGAAACTCAAGAGTATTGAACCTTGATGCAGCAACCAGGCCAGCCAATGTTCCCCATCCTATATTACCACCCACTTTTCTCTCCACTCTATATGTGTTCCTATTTCATTTAGCATTTAGTAGAACCAAGCCAACTCCTGTCTCTTATACACATCTAGATGTGTATAAGAGACAGGTTCCCCATCCTATATTACCACCCACTTTTCTCTCCACTCTATATGTGTTCCTATTTCATTTAGCATTTAGTAGAACCAAGCCAACTTGGTTCTACTGTTCTTACCATCTATTTCTCCCCTGCCACCCGCTTTACTCTTTCATATTTGACCCATTTTGCTTTTGGTTTTGTTCTTTCCATTTTCCTCTCCCAAGGAACACAGATTGGTAGAATTCACAAAGTCTCTAGTTTGGCGTTCTGAGAAATGGGACTATTATACTTTGTCTGGTAATATATCTTTGCCTGTTTCCCTTCAGTCTACCCTTAAATTCTCACCTAAACTTGTTGTTGGCCTACAGTATTCCATACTATTTCCCTTCTCTATTTTTTTTTCAAACCTAACACTAAAAACTGGTCTTGTTTGCTGTTTTTTTTCTTCCTTTTTTTAATTTACCATTGTGGATGGTTCATCTTGTAAACCTGATGGGATTTAGAAACACCAAAAACCTGATTGCTGTACATGTCTGTGAGGGCTTGTTGATACTAGGTTAATTGAGATAGGAAGATCTAGCCTATCTGTGAGTAGTACCATTTCATGGCATTCATTTTTCTCTGCCTCTTGAAGATGGACATACTATGTTCCTGCCACCATACCTTCCTTGCTGTAATGGACTATATCCTCTGCAACTGCTAACCCAAATAAATCTTCTTTCCATTGTCACAGAAACAAGACAACTAACTAATACACAATTCCCCCTCATACCCAGAGTAATATATTATTATACACAGTACTATTAACATGTCTTCACTTCATACAATGATTGGTGCTTAAAAGATGATTACTTTTAGTTGACTATTGCACTATTTTCATAGTGGATTCACCTGTAGGCAGTAACTTTTTTTTCAGTTAGTATTCTATTCTCAGGGGAATCCTGGGATAGAGTCTGGTTCCTGAGCACTAGTCTAACAGGAAAAAATGTCATCTTAACCATACTAATCTGGTACCTCTTAAAGGTTACCAAACCTCCNCAAAAAATAGTTGACTTATAGACCTGGAGAGATGGCTCAGCAGTTAAGAGCACCGGCTGCTGAGGTTCTGAGTTCAATTCCCAGCAAACCACATGGTGTCTCACAACCATCTAAACTGAGAGCGATCTGATGCCCTCTCTGGCATGCAGGTGTACAGGCAGACAGAGCACTCATATACATGAAATAAATAAGTCTTTAAAAAATAGTTGACTTAAAATTTTAAATTTCCAATACATGTATCCTGCAAAACTTGTCAGTCCCACAGTAGTGGCCCAATGACATCCTTTAGATGAAGCTCCAGACAAAAAAATTCAAATGATTTATTATACACGTGTAATCACGTGAGAAATCAAAGATAACATGAATAAACTGTGGAATGAATTCCAAGGGGATTCAAGTAAATATTTGAATAAAATAATGAGGTCAGTATGGGCTTTGAAGAAATTAAGTAAAGAGTAAAACAGAAAAAAAAAACAACTAAAATGCTGAAAATGAAAAATTAAATAAAATGCATTGGAAAGCCTTGCTAATAAAATGGAGCACTGGAAAGACAGAATATTAAGACATTACAATTCAAAACATATATTCACTGAAAACAAGTGCACCCAATTTCATAAAAGAAATACTACTAGATAAAGTCATAGATTAANCACAAAACAATAATAGTAGATTACTCTAATACCTCACTTCTCCCAATATACAGGTTATTGCAACAAAAATATAAAGAGCAATATTAGAGGTAAATATTATTATATGTCAAATGGGCCTAGAGGTCATATACAGAGCATTTCACCCAAGTCATTCTGAAAAAAACATTCTCAGTATCCCCTGGAGCTTTCTCTAAAATAGATCATATATTAGACACAGAAAACATCTTAAATACACAAAAGCAAAATAATTTCTTGTATTCTATCTTATTATAACAAAATTAAGCTAGAAACATACATGAAAAGAGACTAGAGAAAATTCACAGACAAACTGAGATTAAACAGTACACAACTGAGTGTTGAACATGTCACTGAAGAAATCAAAAAGGACATTTAAAAATTCATAAATAAANGGTATGTCAACATCAAAACTTGAAAATCTTTTAAATAGGTTAGAGATAAATAGCATTCATTAATACATATACAAAATTCTAATCACATTATTAATGAACAGAGTTCAGAAAAGTACCAAAGAACTAATACATCATGGAAAAAAAAACAGTAATCACAGTAACAAAATGGTAAATTCAACACTGTAAAATGTAACAACATAATCTATTGTTAATGATAGAGAATAAATTTTATGTTATTTTAGTAAATACTGAAAATAGTTTGAATAAATACAATAGTCATTCCTAATAAAAATTTTAATTATATATAGATCTTAAGAACTCCCTTCAATTTGGTGATTTCCCCTCAAACAACATCCAATAAAAATAATAATTTAGGTAATACAGTTCAACTTCTTCAGATNCAGGAACTCGAGAGGACTCTAACTTTCTCTATTTTCATTATAGTGCCTTAATTTTTTCTTATCCNAGTTATAAGGCTTAAACTTAGGTCCCTGTGAATGCTAGGTGAGTAAGACTGAGCTTACTCATTGTTTCTGTTTGTTTGTTTGTTTATTTATTTATTTGGTTAGTTATTTAATTATTGTGTGTATATGTGGGGCTGACATTTGACATGGTAGCATGTGGAAGTTAGANGACAATTTACATGAGTCTGTTTTCTCATTTTAATTGGTGGGTCTCAGGGATCAAACTCAGCTGGTCAATCTTAGTCATAAGTTTCCTCATATGCTGGGCCATCTTATAAGCCCCTGTTGGTACTTTTTTCATTTTTACTTAGATGAGTATTTAAGCAACTTGTTTAGCTTTGGAAAACAAGGAATAAAATCATATATGTATTCGTGTGACTGTAGGCCTAGTAAATCTGAAATNTCTAAAAACAATAAGTTCAGTANGAAGAAACCATAGTTTGTCTGGATATAAGGTAAGTGGAAAATAATCTAGAGGGCTTAATTGTCTAAGAGCAAGTACTNGAAACAGAAAAATGGAAAAACAATTAGTTATATACACATTTCATAAAAATTCTTATTAAAATTTTAGCAAGATAAATACAAGATCTATAATTATTTTACTCTTTAATCATGAATCTTANGGAAAATCTAAATCTATGTCTAGCCATATAAGAAGTCATACTGTTGTTCTTTCTATGTGAAAACAGAAGAATCAAATGTGTTTACTTGTGACTGCAAATATATCTGAAAACTTCACATCAATAATATTCAAATTTTTGGTAAATNAAGTTCTTATTTCACAAAGTATTTCAANAGGCAAGCCTAATCTTGAAAATAAATTGTAAATATGTATAATTATATATAATATAATGATAAGTCTGTTTCNTCTGGCTAGATGATGTATCTAACAATTATGTTTTCAAAATANTGGGGGACATACTACCTTCTCTTTTGGAATCATTACTTTCTCCACTTTGTAACTTCAATTTTTGCTTGAAATTGGACTGNTTTTATCCTATTTACAATTATTAACTCCTCTCTGGACTCCTGATATGAGGTAAATGACTTCTGACNTAGCAATCCATTTTTACTTTTTCTACTCTTNAGTCTNTAAATGGCCTTCTTTNTNTGAGTTGGAATTGGATTCTCTCTTTCCCTGGGTAATCTACCTCTGAATATCCTACATAAATATGTCCAATTACCAAATCTCCTTGTGCTGGCATAATGCTGAGAGGAGGCAACACAATCTTTGAAGCACTGCCTATGTGTCTATAAGAATTTCTGCAGACTTCACTATCCCTTTTGCCTGCTCATATGGTTCAAGGCAGATCTACTGCCCCCAACTTTACAGATGCACTCACACACCCTCTTCCTCTTGTGAGCTAGTTACAGCAGTCAGTCTTCACCCTCACAAAACTGTACCTATCAATGTCTTCCTAGCGTTGTAGCTCAAATCTTTGTTTCTTCTACACGTGGATTTTATAGCTCTTCAGTCTAGCAGAACAGTGCTTCCAGTATCTGTCATGACGAAGTGGGCCGGGAGATGGGACATCCTACATATGCAACCAGCCAGCCCCCTCTTAGAATGAAGTAGGGATTTCCTGGCAGCACTATGCAGGATGTTCAACCTCCCCGTCCATGTGAGGGTCAACTGCTGCACCTTGAACNTCCATTCTTTGTTGAGGGACTTGTCATTGATTGATGCTTCTCTGTGCAAATGATGACATGAAGACTTCTTCTGACTTTGTCTTCTGTTTCTGATGAAATNGCATTGACTATTGATAACCTGAATGGCCTAGAAACCTGGTAATCAATAAACCACCCTTTCCTCCAATTATTCTTCATAACTCAGAACAATCATGTGTTACAGACCTTTAAAAAAGTTCTCTCCATAATTACAGNTTCCACAATACTTTATGAGTTACCCTCTCCAGATATACTCCCTGTTTAGGCAACCCTGACTGCTTGTTTAAATAATATGCCCATAGACTTATTACACTATAGTAAAGTCAATCCTACTGCTGAAGAGTATACTGCACATACATTTTTGGAAAATGCTAGCACAGACTAAGGTAACTTTTAATTAGTTATCAAAAATGTAGTCTGAAGCACCACCCTGAGATCTGAGGTTGTGGCTTTGCAGTGTGATGACAAAATTCTGAAAGAAATTGTTATGTGGGGACATATTCTATTAACTGTCTTCTTTCAGCTGAGAAAATTCTGCCTGCAGTGCTTACTGACTTTGCTGCATTTGAAANCTGTGACCCTACAATTTCACTAGGAACTCATACCTGCGTTATTTATTATGATNTACAAATAATTTTTTCAAAGCATCCTGTGCTTGGTCAATTGNAAGAGCCTNCCAACTCTAAGCCTTTCTATATAACCTTTAAAATTTTATTGTTNTGAGAATTATATACGTTGCTGTTTGATCACGTTCAGCCCCTTCCTTTATCTTCTCCCATGTCCAACCTGCATTCAAAACCCACCCAACTTTGCGTCCTCATTTAAAANAATCCATTAAGTCNCATTAGTCCTGTCTTATACTTTATACAGGTGTGTGGTTAGCCACTGGAGTGTGGTAAACCTTTTACAGGGCATATCCANAAGGAAAAGGAATTCTACCTTTCCCCAAAGCTATGGCTTTTGATCAAGCANCTTTCATTCAAANAGACTGAAGNCATTCCCNNTGGACTTATGANAAACATTTTCATTTCTCTATTCATATATTATTTTCAGAGTGATTTCATATATATAAGGACAAATCACAAACTTCCTTCATGTGCTCTGCCTTTCTCAGTATATATAAAGGATTATTTCAGCTAGATTTGTACTACGTAGGCCTACTTTTTCAGCAGCAGGGAAAATGAAATGATGCAGGAAGAGGAATAAGGGTTGTGACTTTAATTTTATGGCTCTATATTTTCTTGTTTGGGGCTTTGGTTGCAGTGTATTACACTAACCATACTGTTAGTTAGGTTTCTGAAAAGAAAATACTTGATTATGTTGATGCAAAGATGCTGTTAAATCAATAGAAAAGGAAGAATGGGAACAAGACAAGTTTAATCATCACAGAGATTAGTATTCATACTCAAGTTTGGGTGTCTTAAATAAACTAAGTCTGGGTAGCAGTACCAAGATTTTTTTTTAACTAGGGATCAAGGAGTTCATTAGAAGAGTTACTAACACTATGGACAGATGACCAGTGAGACAGCAGCCTGGCTGCAAGGGTTTCAGACTCCACAACTGTTATGGAACTTGGAGTGAGTTGTCACAACCTGTGCCCCAAGTCAAGTCTGGTCACCCATCAGCTTCTGCCCACCACTGACCCATCATTTTATGGGCTTCAGTCTCATCCTGTAAAGTTGTCTGAGAAGTTGTGAGAACTGTTAGAAATCTCTTTCTGGGAGACTAGTTCCTGTTCTGGCTAGAGCCTTTTCCTCCTCTCAGCATGAGATTCCCAGGGAAATTCTCATTTGTTTTGGGTCTACTGTTTCAACAGTCTGATAGTCAAATTGAGAGCCAAATGTCTCTTTAGAATATCTTCATTTCTGCCCGACCAGTTACAATTCCCCTCTTTCTGTTTTAGCATCTCCATCTGGAGGTAGAACATGTCCATGTCTGAAACAAATATAATAAACAAAAGTAGCAAGAATTTCTCTGTTAGATGCACATTTATTTTAGTGGCAGGAAGGAATACTTATAGAGTGTGGTATGATTTATTACATGATATGTGTTACATACACATTTTATAGTGAATAATGTATATATGATAATTATATGNTATATGTTATATGNATAATAACACATGCCTTGATAAATTAATACANGATTTTTTAGTCAATAGTATGCACAAGGTATGGCTCCAGTTTGGATTAGAACACTACATGTGTCCTTAATTTGCTGTAATTCTAGTAATAACTGGATCACCTGTGATGATTCTAAGCCTTATGAAATGAAATCTAAGGGATTTCATTAGATTGTGTGGTATAAGTTTTAGGGGAACTACAATTAACTCCAGTATCATCTTTAGTCTTTTTCCCCTTTGACTTTTCTGTGTATTGGTTGATTTTGGCTTTGTTGCCCAGACGGATGCCTATAAAATAGCCCTTTGCTTCCTGCTCTTCCAAAGAAACTCCTACACATAATTAAAAACCCAGCTGAAATAATACTTCATTTGGGAAGCCATTTCTGAAACTCCATGTACAGTTACTCTCCTCCTTATGTCTTCTAACTGTAAACTGCATATATTTCTATCCTAGTACATTTATTGTGCCACAGTCTTTTTCTGTATATTCCCTGATCCACTGGAAAGTTTTGCAGATATTCTGCCTGAGTACTCTTTAACGTATCCTATACTGTAGGAAATAGCACAGGTACCACTGCTTTGATGCCTCATGATGTCACAGTTCACCTCATTATTACCATCATCTTTGCTCAGACTTTCAACCAATGAGGATAGACCCAGTAGTATACAATGATCTCCTTTAAAGCAGCAGCCTCAGTCTCACTCTGATCAGGCTGAGTAGCAGCTGACTCAACCAAACAAGCCTCTGGTTGCCAGCCCTTCTAGCCTCCGTGCTTCAACACCAGATCCTTGGAAGGTTACAGCCATAACCTGCCATCCTGTCTGCAAGCAGCATATCTACTTTGGGTCTTCCATTTCGTCTCAGTTTCAGATGCCTCTGTATTGAAATCTTCACCTCTTTTAAGACTACTCTCAGGACTGAACATGGACAATATTGGAAACTCCTAATGTAACACCTNAACAAACTCCTTTGGANTGCCCAGGTACCTCGATTTGAATCTCTCCTTTTCNTCATAGACTTGTGAATGTGAACTCAATCTGCTGAACCAGACCCCAAGATGGGAATGGGATTCTTTGCCCGATTATACTATCCTGATCTGNAANACATATATGCGGGTATTAATGGGCCACCTCCACCTGTCATCCGTCAAGAATTTCCGAGTCCGTATTTCTTGACTATGTTTCTGGAAATAGTTAATCATCAAGGGGGTGGTTTTATGTATTTCCATGTAATAAAAGAAATTGTTAAATATCATTTTGATGTCTGTAAGGATCTTTTATGGTATATTTTTGTTTGGGAGGTGNCATAACATTTTTTGAGTTCAAATAATTTATCTATATGAAATAATAATACTNCTTAGACTTTGTGAGTATAACTAGTAGTAAACNTAAATTCTGAAAGATCTCTTGTCTGTTAAAGCATAAAGTATTTATTTTAATATTGGATATATTCTTAAACAAGCTTTCAACTGTTTAACGTGATAATTCAATTAATAAACTGACATTGCTAAAGAGAAGAGTGACAATTAGTATTGATAACTCAAGTCATTTGACTTTAACAAAAGGATGGCTTATATATCATTCTGTTTAAGTACATCCTGTCTGAACTACTAGAGAGTGCCTTCATATCATAGAGCATGGTTTCTATGGCTTTTCTACATATAGGACACATAGTTAGGATAACTAAAATGTAAGCTACAGAGTTTTGTTTTGTTTGATCACCAGTATAAATAATGTTTTGTTTCCGCTGGAAACAAACTAGGTGCATAAAGAACTATTGACAAACTAGAAAGTAAGCAGCTAATGTGCCTTAAAAAATTCTCAAACCAGGCTACAAAAAAAATTCTCAAACCAGAGAAGCTAAGTAACAATGAGTACCCTAACAAGGACACACATGGATTGTCCTAGGAGGGGGAAATAGATAAGATCTCCTGGGTAAACTGAGAGGGACAGAGAGGGGGCACAATGAAAGAGATATCTTGATAGAGGGAGCCATTATGATGTTAGGGAGCTGAGACTAGAGTAATTCCCAGTAATCCACAAGGATGACCCCAGCTAAGACTCCTAGCAAAAGTGGAGAAGGTGCCTGAAGTGGCCTTCCCCTGTAATCAGATTGGTGACTATCCTAATTGTCATCATAGAACCTCCATCCAGTAACTGATGGAAACAGATGCAGAGATCCACAGCTAAGCACTGGGCCAAGCTCCTCGAGTCCAGCTGAAGAGAGGGAGGAGGGGATTATATGAGCAAGGGGTTTCAAAATCACGATGGGGAAACCCACAGAAAAAGCTGTCCTGAGCTAGTGAGAGCTCAAGGACTCTGGACTGACATTTGGGGAACCTGTATGGGACCCAACTAGGCCCTCTGAATGTGGTTGACAGTTGTGTTGCTTGGTCTATTTATGGGGCCCTAGCAGTGGGACCAGGATTTATCTCTGGTGCATGAACAGGCTTTTTGGAACCCATTCACTATGGAGGGATGCCTTGCTCAGCCTCAATATTAGGGGGAGCCGGAAGGGAGGTTTGGTCCTGCCTCAAGTTCCTATGCCACTTTGTTGACTCCCCATGGGAGGCCTTACCTGCTCTGAAGTGTGGAAGGGGGTGGGGTGGGGAGGGAGTGGGAGTGGAAGGAGGGATGAGAAGGGGAACTGCGGTTGATATGTAAAATGAAAAAAATTAAATAAAAACATTCTCAAAAGTTGTTGTCGCTGCAGTAGGATATGTGTCACTATGATGAAATGGTTGTTTTACTACAAGGAATGGTGAGTTTTGTGAGAATAAACTGGTACTTGTTAGTGGATGACTAATAAAGGAACATGCTAGAAATAGATAGTAACTCATTAGGAAGCAGCAAAGTTTCNTAGGANGAAGCTTCCAGCAACAAGTGCCTTTCAATCTTCTATTAAATTGTGGATTTAGAGAACCATTTATAACAAGCTAGACAGAACAGATTTAATATGTTAATGTATTTCACAGTTAATCAAGTGTTTGTAATAATATATTTGAATAATCCTTGCCTTTTCCATATAGCAAGTATTACTAGGAATGATGAAGAACACATGAGTGACTGACCTCCCAGCTGAACTGCTCCAAAGTCCAGACCCTAAACCCCGAGGTACATCCCATGCCCTTCCTCGTCCCATCTCAGCACCAGCAAGGCAGCTGGGCCCTGCCCCCAACTCTGGTGGAACTCCACTGCTCTGGTGCAGTCCCCAGCAGCCTGCAAGCATGTGAGAGACCTGCCTCCAGGCTGCACTCCAGACCTGCCTCCACTGCCACCCACTGGACTCTGTGCCCCCAAGACCCACTCTGCCGCCCAAACCCACGTACCTGATTATCCTCCCTATGGCCAGCCCTCCCCTGCAACCCCAGCAGACTGCATAAGCATAGGTTCAACCCACACCAGTTGGAAGAACAGATGCATAAACACCAGTGTAAGAATACATCCAACAACAGAAAGGGCAATATGGCACCACCAGAACCCAGTGATCCTACAACAGCAAGACCTGAGCATTCCAACGCAGCTAAAGCACAAGAAAACGACCTTAAAAATAACTTTATGAAGATGATAGAGGCCCCTAAAGAGGAAATGAAAAATCCCCTTAAAGAAATCAAGGAAAAGACAAACAAAAAAATGGAAGAAATCAATAAATCCCTTAAAGAAAGCCAAGAAAAAACAATCAAACAAGTGAAGGAAACAGTTCAAGATATGAAAATTGAAATAGAAGCAATAAAGAAAGCACAAACCAAGCTAATTCTGGAAATGGAAAATCTGGGAAAGCAAACAGGAACTACAGGCACAAGCATAACCAACAGAATACAAGAGCCACAACAGTGCCCAGGCCTAATCTAGCCACCTCTGCCTGTACCACAGCTAATTTCCGGGTTTCCACCAGGACCCACCCTGACTCACCCCTAAACCACAGGCCTCTCCCATGCTATATGTAACCTTTCTATCCATCCAGATCTGTTCCCACACTCGAGACTCTCCAGGAGGTACATCAGGAGCACCAGCCAAATCGCCTCTCTCCATCTGACTTTATTCCTCCCAAGCCATTTCTATCCTATTGCCCCAACCTGACTGCACATCTTCTCTTCTGGCCCAGCCTACTCTGTCCACATCACACTTAGAACTAACAAAAGCAGTCTACATGCCCAGATCTCATATCAAAACTACAAACAATGTAAAAGATCAAACCCTACCAGTCTGGTAGAAACCTTTGCCAATCGATGACAATTAATGAGGTGAACCCCAGGACACAGAATTGAAAAGGTGCAAAAGGTGCAATCCTAAGCCTCATTAAAGAATTCAAGGAATTTAAAGAAGACACAACAAATTGGTTCAATGAAATCATAGAAAAGGGGCTTAAGGGGATTAAATGTCTGAGTGAAGCTCAAGAAAACACAAACATAATGCTGATAAAAGCAATGAGGACAATCCAGGATGTCTCGATCAGGAGATAAAAACATTTGTAAGGACTCAAGCTGAAATGAAGATGGAACTAGAAAACCCAATAACTAGAAACTCAAAGGAAAGCCTTCCACGCAGAAAGACTCCAGTGAATGTTAGGGTATCAGGACTCAAAGATAAGTAAAGAATCTAGGCCAAATAAATGAACATGAAAATATTTTAAAAACACATACACTCTATTTAAGTGGCTTGAATTATTGTTCTCCAAAAAGAATGAGATTGGAGTGATGATAATGGCTTTTTCATATATTTACATAAAAGAAATCAAAGTACAGTAGACCAGTAAAACAAGATTGGAAATCAAAGNGAAAGTCATTATTCTAAACTGAACTTNATGAGGTNTGTCAAAGCTCCCAGGCTGAAATGTTATCACTGTCAATGTTGTCTACATAATTACTTGGTTTTCATTAGTTAAGAGCAGTTTCTGCCNGTTAATTTGTCCTTTTGGAAATATTGATGCATGGTTATGAGAACAAGGTGAATTGGGAGACTTAATGGTCCACCCCAAGTGGACTGATTTTTCTGGTGTTTAATTAGTTCACATTCCTAATACAAGTGTCAGGGAACAGCAATGGAGTTCAGTGCAAAGTACTGGCCTATCTCAATGTCTTTACATCACCACATCTAATTGGGTTTCTGGAGCAGACTTTGAAGCCAGAGTTCATAGATCTCTATTTGTTCAAGTAAAAGAGATAGATGGTGTCATTCATTTTCTTGTATTTCACGCATCTAAAATCACATATGAATTCACCAAATCCAGGGTAACTATCATAGTTCTATCCACATATTCTATCCTGTGGTAGACTCCAAAATGACAGTGCCTCAACTTGATTCATTATGCTGCTCCCATGAATAAATTGCAAGAAGCTTCATAAATGGATCTTTTTAGGAACTGGGGAATTTTTTTGCCTTTATACCTCATTAAATTGTATTACAAGTGATTCTTTGTAGTTAATGGAATGTGTTCAAGTGCAGGAAAGTTGTAAAGTATATTAGAGTTAAAATGATTCAACAGAATACATTAACAATATAAATATTCAAACTAGATAAAAACTTTTCATTGCATTAATGTTTTGTTTGTGTGTGTGAGTACGCCATGGCATGTTTGTGGAGTTCAGAGAACAACTTGTGGGGATAGGTCTCTCTCTCTCTTCATCATGTGGGTCTCCACTTTGGTGGAGGGTACCTTTACCTGCTGAGCCATCTCACTGGACTAAACCATGATTTTTTTAATGATTAGAATTGTCAAAGTGGTTATAGTCATTCTCAAATGTTCAAATTCCATTAGGGAGCCTATGTTTAACTTGATAAGATATAAGTCAGAATTATACAAATTTACATAAAGTACACAGTCCTAGAAAAGTGACCTAATTGAACAAGAGTACTTGGAAAGCTACTCTTTACTCAAACCCTTTTTTTGGTGGCAATGTGGGAACTGAACCCAGGGTATCCCATGTGCTAGGCTAGTTCACCATCACTAAAATCCTTAGTCCCTGGAAGTATTTTTTAGCACATCTAGATGCCATATCTACACACTATCTGATTTTGTATGCCCTTCTACCTTAGGATCCATGTAAATTAGTGCTTGATTTTTCTTGGGTTCATTGATTATAAATGTTGGGAACAACATCTATGATTATCTGTAAAATCCCTGCCATGATCTAAGCAGATGTTCTTGCATACTGTTTTACATGTTTTAATGTCTTGTGCCAAAGCAATGTAGAAGAGTGAAAAGAAAAGTACCAATGATGGAAATGATACCTGTGAAAAGTACATTCTGAATGAGGTCGTGGCAGCTATGTGCGTATGTAGATTTGTTTTCCTCTATCCTGTAATGAAGACTGCAAACACTCTTCCTTACTCAGATAGCTTCATTAAATGTTTTTACTCTACCATATATACACATACATCTCTCTATATATATATTTCTAGTTTAGCATTCTCAAATATTGCCATTGTGGAATATATGAGTATACAGACATAAAAACATAATTTCTGTAAAACAGAGACCTAGAGTTACTCATTGGTACTTTCTGGAGCCCAGCATATTCTGTAATATAGAGCAGTGGTTCTCAACCTTCCTAAAGCTGCATCCTCATACTGTGGTGACCCCTAATCCTAAAATTATTTTCATTGCTACTTCATAGCTGTAATTTTGCTACTCTTGTAATGTAAATAACTGTGTTTTCTGATGGTCTTAGGTGACCCCTGTCAAGCCCCCAAAGGGGTCATGACCCACAAGTTGAGAACCACTGATGTGAAGTGTCCTATCTAGCATATACTTGTTCAGTGAGTGCATCTGCTACTAAATTCAGATGTATGCTACTTGTTATTTCTTTTCAGCTAATGAATTATTTATTTATTATTTATTATTTATTAGATATTGAAAATGGCTTATGTTCCTCCTTGTTGTGGTAAGTAGAAAAGCACTGAAATTTTTCAAATATTTCTTCATCAAAAGAATCTTTGTAATTAAAGAAATTACTTCTAGGAAGGTACTTTGAGTGACTACTGGAGATTGGAGATGACATTATTTAATCATGCCTTGGTGAGATCTTCATTGAGTTCTAGCCCTTAGTCACATTTCCATTCTTTTTTAAAAACCTTACATGGCAGTCAAGAATTTAGAAATAGAAAATCAAGGCATGGTAATGATAACTTGTCATCCCATCTCCTGCAGATAGTAAGGGAGAAAAATGGCAAGTTCAAGGTGTGCTGGGGCAAACAGGAAGTTCCAGGTAAGCCTAGACAACTTAGTGAGACCCTGTTTCAACATAAAAAGTGAAGCTAAAACTCAGGATATATACCAGTGGCAGAATAGCTGCATAGCATTGTGAAGTCCTAGGTTCATTCTCTACTTTAGTCAAAGAAAAAGGAAGAGAAGGAGGCGAGGAACAAAGGAGAGTAATTTAGAAATATAAGTCAAAACTATTGGTGGGAATATAAAGTAATGTACTTGATGTGAAAATCAGCGTGTAGGCTCCTAAAAACAACCGAAACATGACCACCATAAAATCCAGGTATGCCGTTTCCTGGCCATATACCTGAAACATTCAAAGCCAACACACCATATAGACACCTGTGCATCCTTGTTGATTGTGACAGTATTTATAATAGCCAAGTCACAGAATCAGTCTTAGTGCCCACTAATACATGAATGGACAATGAAAATGGAATATATATATATATATATATATATATATGCACAATTACGTTTATTAGGCCACAAACAACCCAAAGTTCCATGATTTGTAGAATGTTAAGCAAAATAAACCAAACTCAGACAGACAAATACATGTCTCGCTCATATATAGAATAAATGTCAGAAAGATACAACACAAAAATATAAGGGAGACTATTTAGGAAGAGAATGGGACCAGTTAGAGGGGAAAGTAGAAAGAGAGGTTAATGGATGGTGAATACATTAAATATAAATAGAAAAATGTCACAATGAAATCTACTATAAAAAATATAAGTAGATTTGTATAGACTATGAAGGAATGTGTACTGTACCCAGCAACAGCATATATTACTTTCAATTACTGTTTCTATAAGCCAATTGACAGTATAACACATTTAGTTTTATACACAAAATTATTTTTACTTAATTTAATAAAAATATATATCTATATTATTTGATATTTTTTGTATATCAAACACATTTATGGATTGAAAGATTCCTCAAACCCATTAAGTTTCCATTCTGTTCACCATATCCACTTTTAAAATCATTACAAGCAGTTGAACGTTTTAGACACTGAAGATCCATGTTGAAACGTATCTATGCTAAGGAATTAGGAGGTTTCTGACATGAAAGCCCCAGACACCCTAAATTTGTCAGACTTATCCATTCCTGACAAAACAAGGTCTAGTGTTTGAGAAGCACTAAGCCCTCAGTATCCTCTCTGAGTTTGGAAGGACAGCAGTCTAGATTGATGGCTTGACCCCAGATAATGTACTTCTCTCCTGGCTTTCATACCACTTACATGTATGATATTAATCAATTCACCTCACTGAGCCTTAGTTTCCAAGTCAACAAGATGAAGGATTGGAACAACTTAAATATTAGTTTCCTGTATATCCCACAGCCCTACATAAACTTATAGGTATCTTTCTAATTATAGGACTAATGTAGAAATGTACAAATAAGTCTTATAGGCTCTAACCAATTCCTAGTAATGAGGTACTAATAATATTAATGTTATAATATGCATCAAATTTTATACTTAGAGCTGTTTGAGACTACACAAATGAATTAACTATTCTTACTGGAATCTGGCAAGGCATTTCAAACATGTAGTTTCCCAAACCCCCCATTTTAGCACGTGCATACTATAAATATCTAACATATGTTGATACCTGCAGAGTTAATTTTATTTTGTGTCCAAACAGGATATTGCCTGTCCTTTTCCCAGAGTTTCTGATGGTTTGGTTCTCATATATGTTACAGTTGTGTAGCTTAGTTCTCTGGTGGGAATCCTAAGAGCGGAAACAGGGGCTGTCTCCGACTTTTACTGACTTTTGGGACACTATTCCTTGCACTGGGTCACGTTGTCCAGCCTTAACACATGGGATGGTGTGCTTAGTATTACTGCAACTTGATATAATACGTTTTATTGATACTCATGGGGGACCTGCCCTTTCCTGGGTAGAGATGGAAGAAGAAGGGATTGGGGCATGAGAGTTGGGGGGGATGGGAAGAGGGACTGGAAGGGGAGGCTGGGAAGGCTGGGGCTGGGTTGTAAATAAATAGATGAATAATAAAGTATTATACTTTTTCATTTATAGTGCTATGTGCCATATCTAATTGTGAAGACAGATTACATTCCAGTCTGATAAGGTGTATTTCTGGAACACATATCTGTTTTGGAAATTTTTATTTGTTTTAATTAAATATTTATTGCCAGCTTCTCAAGTGAGGACACTAATGGGACAATGTGCTCTTCAAAACCCACTAACTCTATCTAATCTAATTTTACAACAACTTATTCTCCAATTAATTTGTGGTCAAGAAATAAAATCTCAGGACACTTTTATTCTCATGGATATTTCATTTATTATACATACCCTGACACTAATGACACCTTGATGCAGTATTGGAGAATATGAACTCTTTTTCCCTGATTTATTTGTTTATTTATTTATATTACATCCTGATCTCAGTTTCCCCTCCCTCTTCTCCTCCTAGTCCCTCTCCCAACTCCTCCTCTTTTTTCTATTCAGAAAAGGGCAGGCCTGCCATGGATATCAACAAAACATGGCATATCAAGTTGCAGGAAGACCAGGTACCTTCCATGTATTAAGGTTGGACAAAATAACCCAGTATGAAAAATAAGGCCCCAAAAATCAGTGAAAGAGTCGGAGACAGCCCCTGCTCTCACTGTTAGGAGTCCCACAATAAGACCAAGCTAAACAATTGCAACATATATGCAGAGTGCCTAAGTCAGTCCCATGTAGGATCCCTGGTTGTTGGTTCAGTCTCTGTGAGCTCCTATGACCTCAGGTTAGTTGATTCTGTGGATTTTCTTGTAGTGTCCTTGACCCCCTTATCTTTAGAAACCTATGAAAATTGTCTTCTCAGAACTTACCTTAGGCCAAACACAGGTGGATGGGAGTTATGAAGGGCACCACTTGGCATTGAGAATTATTCTAGAGGCATTGTAATTCAAAGATATAAAGGAAAGAAGCTATTACCATATGAATTTAAAATAGCTACTTTTAAGTCCTATCTAAAGAGGATATTTCAAAAATATCTTGCTTAACTGAAGTCTCATAAATGGCAATAGTCCATAGCCAGGAAAAAGATAATAGTGAATTTGAAGCTGACTAACTAGCTTTCATACCAATTAAATCTTCTTCCTTCAAGATGGCTTATGTTGTTATAATCCTTTCTGGTTATAGATTTACAGAAACAGTGTACCCCTACTATCTTGAGTTACTGTAGGGACATCTCCCATGTGCTTGAGGGACACTCTATACTTAAACAGACATCCTTCTCAACAATTTAGTATTTGCTCTAACTAGATGAAAGCTACATTTTCCCAAAATATTCCTAAAGGTAACCAGGTACATCTAAAAGAAGACATTCTTGGTTATTCAAGAAGGGAATCTCATCATCAGATAAGTAGGTTTTTCTTCCTATAGGAACGCTGTCTAGTGGAAGGTAAAGTATACAAGTTAATACCTCAAGAATCCAGGTCTTAGGACCACCCAGAAAAGAATGTAAGAAAATTGGCTGGATGGGAAAATTTTGGCTTTTTAAGTATCCAAAAGAAAGAAAATATCTGGGGAATTTGAGATAGAGTATTGTTGTATTGACTATGTAGTGCTTGATATTAATAAGTGCCAAGATGTGTCTATTAGTGTCTATTAGTACAATAGTGGCATGATAGTTATGCTGTTAACCAACTGCTTTCCAATTGAATTGGATGCCCATTGCACAAGAGGGAATCCATGCTGGGTTCTGTTAATCCAGTCTAAGGCTATGGCTGAGTTGGTAAGAGGCCCTAGAGAGGAAGCTACTGCTATTGTTTTGCAAAATAGACATGATGTACCCTTTAGCTGATCTTTTCATATTTATGGTTATGAATTAGTGATGCTGTCAGCTTTGGTCAGAGAAGCTTCTCTTTGCTGTGGCAGCAGGAACTACAATGACTTATACCAAACTGCTGAGAGTAAAGGACTCTTGACTGGTCATTCTTAAATAGGACAACTGTAGGACCCTCCCCAAGGCTCAGGAACATCATAGAAAAAAGTCTAGAAAGAATGTGAGAGCCAGAGTATGAACAGAATTATTTAGAATGCTTTCTACTGGGCTTCACTTGGCTACTGTACTCGAACTCACAGCTGCTATTATCTGCACAAGATTCAGCCCATCAGTATCTGTCATAGAGGAAGGAGGGGCTCATGAGTCCCCATACTTTCCTGAGTTTTTAAAGGTTTGGAAGGGGACTCATGAGGGCCCACCTATCCCTCAGATTTTATAGGCAGTTGTTAACTGTAGCAAGAGAGGTGTTTAAGAGCCCCATTCCCCCTGATTTTCTGGGGGGCAGTTAATTGGAGCTAGAGGTGAGGGGCTCATGAAACCCCACACCTCTCTGGGTTTTAATTGGCAGTTAATTGTGGCTGAGGAGTGGGGCATCTAAGGACCCACGGCTCCCTCAGTTTTTATAGGCAGTTAACTGTAGCAAGAGAAGAGTGGTTCATGAGTCTCCACCCTCCTCCATCATGGGTTTTTATAGGCAATTAACTATGGCTGGGGAGGGGAATTCGTGTAGCCACGCCTCCCTGAATTTTTATTGAAAGTTAAACTGTAACTGGGAGTGCCATGAAACCCTGTAATTCCCCCAGAGAGGAGGGCTTATGAGGTCCCTAGCCCTCTTGGCATTTTTTATAAGAAATTAACTGTAGCTAGAAGAGAGGGCCTCAAAAGAGAGAGTAATGGCTGATCAAGTTACATTTTATACATGTGTGAAAACATAATGAATCTCATTACTATATAATTAATGCATGCTATTAAAAGATTTAAATAATTTGAAATTAAGTTTCAGAGAATTTATTCATTTTTTGCAGTGATTTTTTGCAGAATCCATGGACTCACAAATGATTTGTGTGTGAAACACATAGTCCTGAGCATATACGAATATTTTTATTTTATCAGAGCCATTTAAATTAGACTATACAGACAAAGCTTTCTACAAATCCAAGGGCTTTGTTTGTTTGTTTGTTTTGTTTGGGGGGACCGAGGGGTTGTTGTTGTTTATTTTCCCGTATCTGATATGTGAAGCTTATATACATTAAAAGTTTTAAAAGTGATAAAAGTTTGTATATGATACCTAATGCATTCATTGTTTCTCCCATATGTTTACAGCCATTTGCTGTTACCCGTAATTCTTTGAGTGTAAAGAATGAGCTTAGGGTCTTTCTTGAAATGAAGCTGTCTAAAATGATTTCTTCAATTCTTTTTCTAAACATTTTATTACATTTGTTTATTTATTATGAATTTCCAGGGTTATCTTTTTCTTCCACTGAGCTCATGTGTAGATCTAAGCCTACCACTAAATGACACACAAATAGAAGCAAAACAAGAAGCAATCCCCATGTTTTATTCTTTCATCTACTCAGTTATCCACATATTCATTCATTTACCAAGCATAGCACCTACATTCTGTCAGATACACTTCCAGTCACTGACTGGAGCTGGGAAAGTAGATATGCTTAAAGCATATATTCATGGGTAGAGACAGACAATGGATGAATAAAGTATAGAGCAAATTAGTTGGTAAATTATTTCTATGAAGAAAAATAAATCCATAGTAATTTTCCACTAAAGGAAGATAAGAAAAGGGCTATCCAGGTAATGAGTTTAATGAAAATATCGTTATTTGAAGAGTCTTTGATGACTATTTTGACAGCCTGAGAACTTTGATATAGTAGTATTTCCTATGAATGGTAAAGATGTCCTCAGTCCAAGGAATAATGCAAGCACAGGTTAAATAATTGAAGTATTGAGGTTAAATCATTAACACATCAATATTTTCATAAAAATGTCAGTATAAATAATGATTTTTAAAAGATTATGTAAATTTTCATTCTCTGTTCTATATAGGTTGAAATGCCTGTATTACCCTTTTCTTTTGTTTAATTGAAAATATTTTTTCCATGTAATATATTCTGGTCACAGTTTCCCCTCGCTCATCTCCTTCTAGATCCTCCCCACTTTCCCAGACTTTCTACCTTATAACTTCTCTCTTTTTAGAAATCAAAGAGGCAAATAAACAAACAAACCAGAATAAAACAGAATAAACTAACAAAAAAGAAAAAGCATTAAAAACATACACTCACAGAGACACACAAACACACATGAAATAAAAACACAAAATAGGAGACCATAATATATAAGCAAACCATTGATAAGGTAAAAATTAAAACAAACAAACAAACAAAGTAATATGAGACAAAAACAATCTCCAAAGTACCATTAAATTTGTTTGGAATTGGCATCTACTGCTTGGCATGGGACCTGTCCTTAAGGGTGGTTTGTATACCCAGTGAGACTCCAGTGTAGAAAACTAATGTTCTTTGTGAGCAGTTGTCAATTGGAAATAGCTTCTTGGTTAGAGATGTGAGCTTGTATCCACTTCCCCTCTCAGTGCTGGAACCCCATCTGCCTTGGATCTGTGTAGCCCTGTGTATGCTGTCACAGTCTGTAAGTTCATATGCATGTCAGTCTTTATGGTTTTGTAAAGCACTTCATTGTAATGGCATTTTTGTTTAATTGTTTTCAAACAGTTAATTTTTTAAAGCTTATGGATATTACATCACTAAAAATATCCATATGATCGGAAACATTTTCATTTAAAAGGAATTGTTACGGTAATATAATGGATAGAAAGAGTAAAACTTTGAAGCCAAGAATAGTGGTACATGTCTGTAATCATAACACGTGAACAATAGAAGCAGAAGAATAAAATACTCAAAGCCAGTCTCATCTACGTAATGAATTTCATGTCAGCCTGGGTAACAGGAGACCACATATTAAAGAGGAAAAGGAGGATTTGGAGTTAGAGGAGGAGGAAGAAGAGAAAACACAAAATGAGTAAAGATTTGGGAGAACTTAGACATGAGAAATCCCATTTAGATTAATCGTGACTCTTTTGGCCCACTTTGTCTCTAGTAGGTCTCTCTTTGATTACACTATAAAAGAACAGTAGGATTGGATGCTTGTACCTAGATATCTTGAAAAAGTGTACAAATATCTAACTATATGACTGATGTAGCTATTTTAAAGTTTTAACATGAATGAAGAACAGACCATTGTCAGAAGTAGAATAAACAGAGCTACATAACTAACTCAATAAATGTGGGTTTGAGTTTCTAATATTTGGTGAGACAAAACTTTTGGACCCATCTTAAAAGCTGGGGATACTGTTATCAAAAGTAAAAGAAATAGAGCTGTAAGGAGAGAAGGAAGTATAGGGCTGGGGTTACAAGATACAACTATGTAAGCAGGTCTAAGGCTGAAAATGGGAGACCACAGAAGCCACTGGAGTGCAGACAGAAAATGGGGTGGACAAGATGCATTATTTAACCAAAATGGTAGAGGTGTCATGAATCACATGGGGATACCTATGGGCATTCATGAAGTAGATGTCAAATATCCCGTCGTGGCACCTATTTTGACCCATCTCTGCTTTGGGAAGATTTAAAACTCCTTCACTCCTAGTTTCCTCATTTTGCTATAAGGTTCATCATCTTTACACCATAGGTTTATTTTGAGCATTAGAAAGAAATATATACATACACATCTTCTGTGTGTGTGGTGGTAGTGATAAAAACCAGGACCTTGCATAAGCTGGGCAAGTGTTCTATGTCTGGGTATATCTTCAGCCTAAAGTAAATATAAGTGGACTAAAATGTTCAAATAGTTTTAAACTGTAAAACATACATAAAATGTCAAAAGTAAAAATTTATCTAGTATTACTGTCTGTGTGTACATAGTGTAATGTGCATGTGTGCATACCACAGCTGACATGTAGAGGTCAGAGAACAATTTTGAAGAATCAATTCTCTCCTTTCACTTTTATATGGGTTCCAGGGATTGAACTCAGCTCCTCAGCCTTGTGCTGCAAGTGCCTTCACTTCCTCAGCTATTTCACCAGCCCCTCAAAAGTAAATAGTATGTGATTTTATTTCTATGTGTGTGTGCATGTGTGTGTGTGTGCGTGCACATCACATTTTCACATCATTTTGTACTTTCATACATGTTTAGAAATTATTTTGATTACAAAAGTATAAGCAAATCAAACACAAAGGGTAGAAAAAAGAAATCTGCAGGTAATCAGCTAATAACAACTTTTTATTTTATTTTTCAAGCAAGAGTTAAAGCACAGGGCAGAGTTCTGACTCAACATTTTACAGGGACTATATTTTCATTTAATGAGAAGCACAGAGATGTTTTGTTCCTTGTAACTTTAAATATAAGAAAGCATATGTGATGCTTTAAATAAGAATGACCCCCATAGGCTCATATTTGAATGCTTAGTCCTCAGGGAGTGGCACTGCTTGAGAAGGATTAAGAGGTGTGACTTTCATCATACCAAGAACAATCTATGGATTTAATGCAATCCCATCAAAATTCCAGCACAACTCTTTACAGACCTTGAAAGAACAATTCTCAACTTCATATGGAAAAACAGAAGAACCCAGGATAGCTAAAACAATCCTATACAATAAAAGAACTTCTGGAGATATCACCATCCCTGATCTCAAGCTCTACTACAGAGCTACAGTTATAAAAACAGCATGATATTGGCATAAAAATAGACAGTCCTGCCTCTAGGACCTAGGCCCTGGGGCACAACCTGTGCCTGGAAACCCCACCCATTGCTACTCCAGTTGCCAGACAGCAGGGAAGACTCCTGAGGGCAGGTTCCCCCACCAAAGCCCCCCATTGGACCCTGCAACCTGCAAGACCCACACCCTACCCCAAACTCACCCATCCCCTGTGACCTCAGTGGCTTCCTGAGACACAGAATCCGCCAGCTCTAATTGGACCAAAAGCAACTTCCTGATATACAGAATTCAACAGCTCCAATTGGACCAAGAGCTATGATTGGACCCAGAATGGCCCCTGAGACACAGACACAGCAAGCACAGATTGGACCAAGAGAAGCTCCATCAGACACAGACACTTCTTGCACCTATTGGAAAACGATGCCAGTGCAAAAATACATACAACAACATAAAGAGCAATATGGCATCTCAAGAACCTAGTGGTTCCACAACAGTATTACCTGAACATCACAATGTAGAAAAAGCAGAAGAAAGTGATCTTAAAAATAACTTTATGAAGATGATAGAGGCCTTTAAAGAGAAAATGAAAAATTCCCTTAAAGAAATTGAGGAAAAAAACAACAAAAATTGGAAGAAATCAATAAATCCCTTAAAGAAAGCCAAGAAAAAGCAATTAAACAGGTGAAGGAAACAGTTTAAGACCTGAAAAGTGAAAAAGAAACAATGAAGAAGACACAAATAGAGGGAATGTTGGAAAAAGAAAATCCGAGTAAATGAACAGGAACTACAGATGCAAGCATAACCAACAGAATACAAGAGATGGACAAAGAATCTCTGGTGCAGAGGATACAATTGAGGAAATAAATTTGTCAGTCAAAGAAAACACCAAAGCCAAAAATGTCATAACACAAAATGTCCAGGAAGTCTGGGACACTATGAAAAGGCCAAACCTAAGAATAATAGAGATGGAAGAAGGAGAAGAATACCAACTCAAAGGCACAGAAAATATAATCAACAAAATCATGGAAGAAAACGTTCTCAACTTAAGGAAAGAAATACCTATGAAGATACAAGAAGCTTATAGAACACCAAGTAGACTAGACCCCCCCCCAAAAAAAATCCCTTCACCACATAATAATTAAACCATTAAACATACAGAATAAGGAAAGAATATTAAAAGCAGCAAAGGAAAAAGGCCAAGTGACTTATAAAGGCAGACCCATCAGAATAACACCCGACTTCTCAGTGGAGACTCTGAAAGTCAGAAGGTCCTGGACAGATGTAATGCAGACACTAAGAGACCATGGATGCCAGCCCAGACTATTAAACCCAGCAAAACTTTCAATCACCATAGATGGAGTGAACAAGACATTCCAAGACAAACCAGATTTAAGCAATACCTATCCACAAATCCAGCCCTACAGAAAGCACTAGAAGGAAAACTCCAGCCTAAGGAAGTTAGATGCACCCACAAAAATACAGGTAATAGATAACCCCACATCAGCAAATCCCAAAGAAGGGAAATGTACATACACTACCACCAAAAGATAACAGGAATTAACAATCACTGGTCATTAATATTCCTTAATATCAATGGATTCAACTTGCCTATAAAAAGACACAGACTAACAGAATGGATACAAAAACAAGATCATCCTTCTGCTGCATACAAGAAACACACCTCAACTTCAAACACAGACATTACCTCAGAGTAAAAGGTTTGGAAAAGACTTTCCAATCAAATGGACTTAAGAAGCAAGCCGTTGTTGCTATCCTAATATCTAACAAAATAGACTTCAAACTAAAATTAATCAAAAGAGATCAGGAAGGACATTACATATTCATCAGAGGAAAAATCCACCAAGATGGAGTCTCAATTCTGAACATTTATGCCCCAAATATATGGGCACCCACATATGTAAAAGAAACATTACTAAAACTTAAATTGCACATCAAACCCCACACATTAGTAGTGGGAGACTTCAGCACTCTCATCAATGAACAGATCTGCCATACAGAAACTTAACAGAGAAATAAGGGATCTCACAGATGTTATGACTCAAATGGACTTAATAGATATCTACAGAACATTCTACCCTAACACAAAAGCATTTAACTTCTTCTCAGCACCGCACGGAACTTTCTCTAAAACAGACCACATACTCTGTCACAAAGCAAATCTCAACAGATATAAAATAATTGGAATAACCTCCTGTATTTTATTGAACCACCATGACTTAAAGTTAGATTTCAACAACAACAAAAATTGCAGAAAGCCTACAATCTCACGGAAACTGAATAATGCTCAACTGAATCACCAATAGGTCAAGTAAGAAATAAAGAATGAAATTAAACACTTCCTAGAATTCAATGAAATGAATGAACAACATAACCAAACTCATGGGACACTATGAAAACAGTGCTAAAAGGAAAATTCATCGTACTAAATGCCCACATAAAGCAGTTGCAGAAATCTCACACTAGCGACTTAACAGCACACTTAAAGCTCTAGAACATAAGGAAGCAAACTCACCCAGAGGGAATAGATTTCAGGAAATAATTAAATTGAGGGCTGAAATCAATNAAATAGAAACAAAGAGAACAATGCAAAGAATCAATGAAACAAAGAGTTGGTTCTTTGAGAAAATCAACAAGATAGGAAAGCCCTTATCCAAACTAACCAAAAAGCAGAGAAAGAACATCCAAATTAACAAAATCAGAAATGAAAAGGGAGACATATCAACAGACAATGAGGAAATCCAGAGAATCATCAGGTCATACTTCAAAACCCTGTACTCCACAAAATTGGAAAATCTAAAAGAAATGGACAATTTTCTGGATAAGTGCCACAAACCAAAATTAAATCAAGACTAGATAAATAAATCTAAATAGACCTATAACTCCTAAGGAAATATACACAGTCATTAAAAGTCTCCAACTAAAAAAAGCCCAGGACCAGATGGTTTCAGTGCAGAATTCTACCAGAATTTCAAAGAGCTAATACCAATACTCTTCAAATTGTTCCACACAATAGAAACAGAAGGAACATTACCCAACTCTTTTTATGATGCTACAGTTACCCTGATACCCAAACCACACAAAGATGCAACAAAGAAAGAGAATTACAGACCAATCTCCCTCATGAACATTGATGCAAAAATACTCAATAAAATATTGGCAAACAGAATCCAAGAACACTTCAAAAAATTTATCCATCATGACCAAGTAGGCTTCATCCCAGAGATGCAAGGGTGGTTCAAAATAAGAAAATCTGTCAATGTAGTACACCATATAAACAAACTGAAAGAAAAAAACACATGATCATCTCATTAGGTGCTGAAAAAGCCTTTCACAAAATCCAATACCCCTTCATGATAAAGATCTCTCTTCATGGAGAGATCAGGAATACAAGGGACATAGCTAAACATAATAAAGGCAATTTATAGCAAGCTGACAGCCAACATCAAATAAATTGGAGAGAAACTCAAAGCGATTTCATTTAAATCAGGACAAGGCTGTCCACTCTCCCCATATCTATTCAATATAGTACTTGAAGTCCTTGCTAGAGCAATAAGACAATTAAAAAAGATCAAGGGGATACAACTTGGAAAGGAAGAAGTCAAACTTTCACTTTTTGCAGATGATATGATAGTATACATAAGTGACCCCAAAAATTCTACCAGGGAACTCCTACAGCTGATAAACACCTTTAGGAATGTGGCAGGAAACAAAATTAACTCAAAAAAATCAATAGCTCTCTTATACACAAATGATAACCTGACTGAGAAAGAAATCAGAGAAGCATCACCCTTTACAATAGCCACAAATAATATAAAATACCTTGGGGTAACTCGAACTAAGGCATTGAAAGACCTATATGATAAGAACTTTAAGTCTCTGAAGAAAGATATTGAAGAAGATATCAGAAAATGGAAAGATCTTCCGTGCTCATGGATAGGTAGGATTAACATAGTGAAAATGGCAGTCTTACCAAAAGCAATCTACAGATTCAATGCATTCCCCATCAAAATCCCAAAACAATTCCTCACAGATTTTGAAAGAAAAATACTCAACTTCATATAGAAAAACAAAAAACCCAGGGTATCTAAAACTATTCTGTACAATAAAGCCATCTTTGCAGGCATCACCATCTCTGACCTCAAGCTCTACTATAGAGTTATAGTAATAAAAAACAGCTTGGTACTGGCATAAAAATCAACATGTGGACAAATGGAATCGAATTGAAGACCCTGACATTAATCCACATAACAATGAACACCTGATTTTTGACAAAGAAGCCAAAACTGTACAATGGAAAAAAGAAAGCATCTTCAACAAATGGTGCTGGCATAACTGGATGTCAACACATACAAGATTGCAAATAGATCCTTATCTATTGCCATGCACAAAACTCAACTCCAAGTGAATCAAAGACCTCAATATAAATTTAGTTACACTGAACCTGATAGAAGCGAGACTAGGAAGTAATCTTGAACACATTGGCACAGGAGACCACTTCCTAAATATAACACCAGTAGCACAGACATTGAGAACAACAATTAATAAATGGGACCTCCTGAAACTGAGAAGCTTCTGTAAGGCAAAGGACATGGTCAATAAAACAAAACGACAGCCTACAGAATGGGATAAGATCTTCACCAACCCCACATCTGACAGAGGGCTGATCTCGAAAATATATAAAGAATTCAAGAAAGTAGACATCAAAAGACCGAACAACCCAATTAAAAACATGGGCTACAGAACTAAACAGAGAATTCTCAAGAGAAGAATCTCAAATGTCTGAAAGACATTTAAGGAATTGCTCAACATCCTTAATCATCAGAGAAATGCAAATCAAATAGACTCTAAGATACCATCTTATACCTGTCAGAATGGCTAAGATAATAAATACTGATGATAGCTTATGCTGGGGAGGATGTGGAGCAAGGGGAACACTCCTCCACTCCTGTTGGGAGTGCAATCTTGTACAACCACTTGGGAATTCAGTGTGGAGTTTTCTCAGAAAATTGGGAATCAATCTTCCTCAAGACCCAGCTATACTATTCTTGGGAATATACCCTAGGAATGCTCAATCATACCACAAGGACACATGCTTAACTATGTTCATAGCAACATTATTTGTAATAGGCAGAACCTGGAAACAACCTAGATGCCCCTCAACCGAATAATGGATAAAGGGAATGTGGTACATATACACAATGGAGTATTACTCAGCAGTAAAAAAACAATGACATCATGAAATTTGCAGGCAAATGGATGGAACTAGAAAATATCATCCTGAGTGAGGTAACCTAGACCCAGAAGGACAAACATGGTATATACTCTCAGAAGTGGATACTAGATGTAAAGCAAAGGATAATCAACTACAACCCACAACTCCAGAGAAGCTAGCTAACAAGGAGGATGCATGGATCACTCTGGGAAGGGGAAATAGAGGAGATCTCCATCAGTAAATTGGGGATAAGGGGTGGGCAATGGAGGTCAAGCTGGAACAGGGATGGAATGGGAGATCAATGAAAGAGATACCATGATAGAGGGAGACATCATGGGAATAGGAAGAAACTGGGTGCTAGGGACGTTCCCAGGAATCACCAAAGATGACCCCAGCTTAGACTACTAGTAATAGTGGAGAGGGTGACTGAACTGGCTTACCCTAGTAATCAGATTGGTAAATACCCTAACTGTCATCATAGAGCCTTTCTCCAGTAACTGATGGAAGCAGATACAGAGATCCACAGCCAAGCACCAGGTGGAGCTCCAGGAGTTAGTCAAAGAAAGAGATGAGGAATACTATGAGCAAGGAGCATCAAGTTCATGATGGGGAAAGCTACAGAGACAACCGAACCAAGGTAGTGGGAACTCATGAACTTTAAACCAACAGCTGTGGAGCATCCATGGGTCTGGACTAGGCCCTCTGTACAAGTGAGACAGTTGTGCAGCTTGATCTGCTTAAAGGACCACCTGGCAATAGGATCAGGATCCATCCCTGTGCGTGAGCTGGGTTTTTGGAGCTCACTACCTATGGTGGGATACCTTGCAGAGCCTTGATGCAGGGGGATGGGCTTGTACCTGCCTCTACTGAATATACCAGGCTCTAAGGACTCCCAATGGGAGACCTTACCTTGTTGGAGGAGGGAATGGGGGGGTGGATTGGGAGGGGAAAGGTAAGAGGGGAGGGAGGAAGGAGGAAGGGGATCTGTGATTGGTATGTAAAATGAATAGAAAAATTCCTTAATAAAAAAAGACAGATGGAATCAAATCAAAGACACAGGCATAAGCCCACACACCTATGAACACCTGATTTTTGACAAAGAAGCCAAAATTATACAATGGAAAAAAGAAAGCATCTTCAACAAATGGTGCTGGCATAACTGGATGTCGGCATGTAGAAGATTGCAAATAGATCCATATCTATCACTCTTCACAAAACTCAAGTCCAAGTGGATCAAAGACCTCAACATAAACCCAGTGACATTGAACCTGATAGAAAAGAAAGTGGGAAGTAGCCTTGAACACATTGTCACAGGATACAACTTCCCGAATAGAACACCAGACACTAAAAATGATAATTAATGATTGGGACCTCAAGACTGAAAAGCTTCTGTAATGCAAAGGACACAGTCAATAGGACAAAACAGCAGCCTACAGAATGTTATAAGATCTTCACCAACTCCACATCTGATAGAGGGTTAATCTCCCAAAGAACTCAAGAAACTAGCCATCAAAATAACAAATAATCCAATTAAAAATGGGCTACAGAGCTAAACAGAGAATTCTTAACAAAAGAATCTCAAATTGCTGAAAAACATTTAAGGAATTACTCAACATCCTTAGGGAAACGCAAGTCAAAATGACTCTGAGATACCATCTTTCACCTGTCAGAATGGCCTAGATCAAAAACACTGATAACAGCTTATGTTGGAGAGGATGTGTAGTAAAGGGAACACTCCACTACTGTTGGTGGGAGTGCAAACTTGTACAGCCACTTTGGAAATCAGTATGGAGTCTTCTCAGAAAATTGGGAATCAGTCTACCGATAGACCCAGCTATACCACTCTTGGGTATATGCCCAAAGGATGCTCAATCATACCACAAGGTCACAGGCTCAACTATGTTCATAGCAGCATTATTCATAATATCTGGAACCTGGAAATAACCTAGATGCCCCTCTACTGAAGAATGGATCAAGAAAATGGGGTAAATTTACACAATAGGATATTGCTGTTTTTAAAAACAATGACATCATGAAATTTGCAGGCAAATGGATGGAACTAGAAAAAAAAAACCACTGAGTGAGGTAACCCAGATCCAGAAAAACAAACATGGTATATACTCACTCATAAGTGGATATTAGCTGTAAATCAAAGGATAACCATGCTAAAATCTACAGACACATAGAGGCTAGGTAACAAGGAGGGCCCAAGGGTGGGGCACATGGATCTCCCTGGGAAGAGTATAGAAGAGATCTCCTGGGTGGACCAGGTACAGGTGGGGATGGGAACTTGAGGGATTGCATTGGGGAGTGGATGGAGGAGGAGAGTGTTGAAAGAGATAACTGGAAAGGGGATGCATTTTGGGATCAGACAGAAACCTGGTGCAAGGGAAACTCCCTCAAATCTAAAAGGAAGACCCCAGCTAAGACTCCTAGCAATAATGGATATGTAGCCTGAACTGACTATATCCTTGATCAGGCAAGACTTCCAGTGGAGGGATTGGGACATCAACCCAGCCACACAACCTTTGACCTACATCTGTCCTGCCTATGGGATATGTGTGTGGGGGCTAAGGATGGCACAGAGATTGTGGGAGTGGCCAACCAATGACTGGCCCAGCCTCAGACCCATGTCTTGAGACTGATCTCCCTCTGATACTGTTTGGAGTGCTAGGACCAAGAAGCTGGAAGGCCCAGAGACCTAGGATAGAACCAAACATGATTAAAAAATTATAAAAAAATGTCAACGTAATGATACCTAATGATATTCTGCTATACTCATAGATTGGTGACTATGCCAATTGTCTCGAGAGCCTTCATCCAGTAACTGATGGAAACAGATGTGGAGACCCACAGCCAAGCATTAGCCTGAGCTTGGTGATCTTGCTGAGGAGAGGGAGGAAGAATTGTAGGAGCCAAAGGGGTCAAGGACATCACAAGAAAACCCTCAGAAACAACTAACCTGGCTCATAGGAACTCATAGAGTCTGAATCAACAACCAGAGAGCCTGCATGGGCCTGGCCCAGGCCCTCTACATATATGTGACAGTTGTGTGGCTTGGTTTACTTGTGGGACTCCTGACAATGGGAGCAGGGGCTGTCCCTAATGCTTTGGTTGGCTCTTGGGAATCTATTCCTCATACTGGATTGCCTTGTCCAACTTTAATACAAGGGGAGGTGCTTAGTCTTACTGCAACTTGATGTGCCATGCTTTGTTGATACCCATGGGAGGCCTTCCCCTTTCTGAACAGAAACAGAGGAGGAGTGGATTAAGGTGGGGGGAAGAGAGGGGAGGAGAAGAAGGTGGGAAAACTGTGGTCAGGATGTAAAATAAATAAATTAAATTAAATATGATGAAAAAAGAGGTGTGGCCTTGTTGGAAAAAGTATGTCATTGGGAGTGGGCTTTGAGGTTTCAAAAGCTCATGCCAGGCCCAGTGTCACTCTTTTCTGCTGCTTGTGGAGGATTTAGATGTAGAACTCTCAGCTACTTCTCCAGCACCATGTCTGCCTGCATGCTGCCATGCTCCCTACCATGATGATAATGGACTAAAACTCTGAAACTGTAAGCAAGCCCAATTAAATGCTTTCTTTTATAAGAGTTGCCATGGTTATTGTGCCTCTTCACAGCAATGGAACAGTGATGAAGACGACATGAATCACAAATCTCATATGGTAACAAAATAACAACTACATAAAAATACTGCCATGCACCCTGTGGAATCATTTTGGGATTTCAAATTTATCTTGGAATTGTTTATTTCTTCATGAACACTCTACACTTAAAACACTAGAAAGGCACACACCATTTACATAAAAATAAAATGGCCATTATAACTTTGTAGATTAATTTAATTTGATCCTTTTTATGTAAGAAGGAGTCTCACAAGCATCTGAAAATCTTTAATTAAATTTCCATACTCAACAGATTAATATTTTGTGGATGTATATAATTGTAATTGTTATGATCATTTATGTTCTTTGCAGTTAATGTTTTGTGTTTCACTTTGAAAATGAAATGTTAGATGAAATAATCAAAGACTTTTTAATAAGGATGACTTTTAAATTAAAAAAAGGAAAGAAAATAATTTTGTCTGATAGTTAAGAAAGTCACAGTGAATGTGTAAGCCAGAGTTAAATATAGGCTGTTACTCTGTTGGCTAGTTCTTAGTCAACTTGATACAAGGTAGCGTTATCTGGAAACAGCATACTGCAATTGAGAAAATTCCTTGAACTTAATAGCCTGCGTGCACTCTCTTGATTGATGTTTGATGTGGGAGGGTCCAGTTCACTGTGGGTGGTGCTACCCTGGGCTGGAAGTCCTGTGTGCTATAAGAAAGCAGGATAAAAAAGCCATGTGGAGCAAGCCATTTGGCAGTACCCCTCCATGGCCCATGGCCTCTTCATCAGTTCATATATCTAGTCTCCTGCCCTGACTTTCTGAATGATGGACTACAAGTTGGAGCATAAAACAAAACCTTTACTTCCCAAGGTTATCATGGTCAGTTGTTCTTTTTTTTAACCACAAAAGTGGAAACTCTAAGACAGAAATTGATGCAGGCCATGGGCTATAGCTGTGACAGTGCTGACCCATGTTTTGTGGGGAACTGAGGATGGACTTTGGAACTTAGGGCTAGAAAAGCCACTAAGTACTCATAGCTCATTAAGCTACTACTTACTAAGCTACTATGAGGAGTTAGATGCTATTGCTGAGAGCAGTGTGGAAGAAGGAGACCTGGCTTGTGAAGTTTCAGAGTCCCTTGAAGACTCTGTTCGGACAATTTGATATTTTGAATTAACCACTAAAGTAAAACTTTTGTTTTGTTGGGACAATCAATACTGGTCCGATGGGGCACAAGTATCACCTGTGATTAAGAAGAAACCAGAATATTTGACACTAGATCTTTTGGGAAGTGTCTCCTAGGGGTCAGCAACAGAAGCTATGGTCCAGAGGGGGCCAAGGGTGTATGCATCTCATACCAGAAGCCAAACTCGGTACTATAAAATTCACCCAGGTGGTACTGATTTTGAAGGCATCAAGAAGTCATGGAGAGCAGCTGAGGCTTTGCACTGTGTAACAGGGCTGGGGTCCTGAAGTAAGGCCTAGAAATGTCATTTGTGAATGTAAAGCATCAGTTGCAGCAGCATACCCCAGCATTTTGGAGATGCCATTACAATGAGATGACCACCATTGACCTCATTTGCTGTGGAGTAAACCCGCCTGAGGCCAGGAGACAAGCTGTGTGCTGTGGATGTCAGAGCTAATGAAATGGAGCTAATCCAAGGCTCTTTGGAGCCTAGAGGATCATGAATGAATTCCTGGTGTTTGGCACCGCTTCATATACTGTTGGACTTTGATTTCTGCTTTGATTTGATTGTGTCTGTGATTTTTCTTTCTTAGAGTAAGAAAGTATATAGTTTTGACTTTACTGCAGCCATTAATGAAGAGCCTTTGGAATTTTAGAGAGATATTTTAGAGACTTAAGCTTTGAATGTTTAAAAGAGACTGAACTTTTAAAGTGTTTAAATTTTAAAGGATTGTGGAACTCCTAAAAATTGAAATATTTTATTTTGATATTAACATGACATGGCAGGGAAAACAATCGAGATTATGGTTTAATTGTGCTCTATGTTTATGTATCAAGTTGATGAAAGATCAATTGTTCTGGGTAGTTTTATGTCAATCTGACATAATCCAGAGTTATTTGGTAGGATGGAACTTCAGGTGAGAAAATAGCCCCAGCAGATTGGCTTTGTGGGCAAGCCTGTGGTGTATTTTCTTGGTTGATGACTGGTGTAGGAGGGCGCAGCTCTCCTATAGGCTGTGACATCCCTGGACCACTGGTTCTGGCTGATATAAAGACAACAGACTGAACAAGCTATGGGGAGAAAGCCATTAAGCAGCACTTCTCCATGTCCTCTGGTTCAGTTTCTGCCTCCAGGTTTCTGTCCTGATTTCCCTCAATGGTGGACAGCAACAGAGACATGTAAGCTGAAATAAGCTTTTTTGTTATTACTTTTGGTCATGGTGTTTTATGACAGCAATAGAAACTGTAACTAGCACAATAAGTTATTTCAGGCCAACTGGGCTCAAAACTGTTAGTGTTATTATGGTAAATCATCTGAAATTGCTAAAAAACTCAACATCAGTGACCTACAAAATATTGTTTCATGTTTTCTTTTTAGAGACAGAAAGAAAGAGAGAGAGAACATGAAGTTCAGTAGGTATGGGACTGGGTAGGCTGTGGAAGGATTGGGGGGAGGTGAAAGAATAGGATCAAAATATATCACAAAAATTAAATTAAAATAGTTAAAAATAGTTTAAACTAATTTTATTCCCTTTCTCCAGAGAAAATTTAAGACTTTTGGTAGAATACAACAGCTAGAGCCTTTAAAGAGGTACGCTCCTCCATTGACCTCTTCTCTGTATTCTTTCAGTTTTATTTGTTTAGCAAATTTCTGCAGTGCAATAGCTGCTTCAGTCTTGCACTACTGTAGCTGAGCTCTAACTTTGGGTTAAAATTTGCCCTGATAATTCATTACTATCTTTTCCGTTCTTTTTTTTTTACAACTGCACACATAACATTACAAACACACACACTTATCAACATATTCAGGTGTCCAATATACTTGTTCAGTAGTGTTGCTCCAAAGAATATAGCATACTGTATTTCAGAAAACTAAAATCAAGGCTTAATAGTGTTATAAAGTTTTTTCCTATTAACGTTGTTTCCAATTTGTCTAACAATCTTTTAATAAGCCACATAGTAAACCTGGCTTGAGCTTCCAAGATTTTGTAATCAAAGTACAGAGATGCTTTTTAAGCTTTGACAGTGCTGATTCTTTGAGAAATAAATAAGATTTACAAACTGACCAAAACAAAAAGAGAAGACTGAAATTAACAATATTAGAAATGAAAAGAACTTGTTACAGCAGACTAAAATGAAATTCAGAGGATCATTGGGGAATATTTTGAAATTTTATACTCCAAAAAAGCTAGAAAATCTAGAAGAAATAGATGAATCCCTAAACACATGTATTCTACCAATATTAAATTAAGAATATATAAGCAACTTCAACACATCCAGAAAAAGCAATGCTCATGAAAGTAACCCTAATGAAGTTTGTTTTATCTTTATTTCTCTTCCATTCTCCCCCTCTTTTTCTCCCCCCTCTCTCTCACACGCACACATACACACAGAGGGAACAAACATGCACAAAAAGACATGGAAATAGTAGAAGAACTTGTTTGGAAAAAGTGGTTTAACAATAGTGGGAGAGAAATTAGAAAAGGTGGCAGGGGTGAAAATAACTCAAATATGCTAAATGCGTGTATGATATTGTCAAAGAATAATAATAACAGTTTAAAATCCCATGACACACAAAAAAGCTTAAGGTTGAGTAAATTCACTGCTTAATTCTACCACCGTATTTCCCAAACTGGATAAAGACACAAACGAAAAAGAAAACAATAGTTTGATTTCCTTAATAAACATAGGTTCAAAGATTATTAACAAAATACTTGCATATTGAATTAAAAGAAACAAGAATAATATAATATATCATGACCAACTTAGTCATAGTTCATGGATGCAAGAGTGTTTCAATATGCTAACTAATAGGTTTAAGATACCATATAAATATATTAATGAACAGAAATCACATCATATCTTAATAGACATAGAAAAGGCATTTGACAGCATTTCAGGGCAACTTCATGATAAAACTCCAGAAGAAGCCGGGCGGTGGTGGCTCACCCCTTTAATCCCAGCACTTGCGAGGCAGAGGTAGGTGGATCTCTGTGAGTTCGAGGTCAGCCTGGGCTAC
>LZPO01017288.1:1068282-1098487 GCA_001675575.1 Neotoma lepida | reverse complement strand
TCTCTGTGAAACAGCCCTAGCTGTCCTGGAACTAGTTCTGTAGTTCAGGCTGGTCTTGAACTTACAGTGATTCACCTGCCTCTGCCTCCCGAGTGCTAGGACTAAAGGCGTGCACCACCACTGCCTGGCAAGTTCAATGTTTCTTTTCCCTTGGGAACACCTCCTACTCTTGAGAGATCTCCCACTTATCCTTAATTTTTCACTCTTCTTCAATTTATCGCTTTTCTGTAATTCTCCTTAATATAACTTTTCCCCTCACCCTCTCATCAGAACTTTAATCTTCATTGACATGAGACAAAGGATTCAGAAGTCATTGTCCCAGGCTGATCTTTGGTAACTGTGAGTATTCAGTACCCTAGGTCCTTAGGCCAAGCACAACTGGGTCTAGAAATGTCCTATCACTTTTTAAAAGATTTTGCAGCAGTAACATCTGCAAAACTATAGTGAACACATGCAACCAAGCTATTGACATTCATGGAGTCATGATGGAGAACATTAATATCACCATGTGAATTACTCTTGCTGCTCTTTTGTAACGATATACCTCCATATTTAATATAGATATGTTATAATCCAGATGATCTGGTAAGAGGCAGACAATCTCTAGAAAGCAAGGCCAGTGCTGACAGGTTTTCTCACTAACCTCCAAAAGATCCCCCCAAAGTTAATTATGATTTTTAAAATTTTATCATTCTGACATGTGTCTATTAGTATCTATATGGCTTTAATTTGAATTTCTCTAATGTTCAGTATTTGGTGCCAACTATCTTTTCATATACCTATTAATGTGATTGTCTGTGTATTATATATAGTGAAATGCTCCTTTATGTCATTTCCCATTATCAAGCTGGATTGTATTTTTCTGTTGATATTTCAGAGTTCTTCATATGTTTTAGAACAAACTAATTGCAAGTGGCTGAGAAATGATCTTGGAAAAAGTAATCATATACTAGAACCTTTCTACATCCCCTTATATGGCAACAAAAAGTGAAGTTTTGCTGCTGTAATTAAGAGATTTGAGATAGATTATTTTAGACTATGTAACTGAGCTCTATACAAAATTACATGTGTCCTTTATAAAGGAATTAGAGTGATGTTTCAGAAAGATAATAAATATATAAGGGCTGGAGTTCAATACTGAGAGTGTTTAACTAAGATGTGCCCACTGATACAATTGTGGCATGGCTTTTTGTTTTTGTTTTGAGACAGTTTCTCACTATCTGAACTGGAACTTACACAGGAGACTGTTTCCTAAATATAACACCAGTAGCACAGACACTGAGAACAACAATTAATAAATGGGACATCTTGAAACTGAGAAGCTTTTGTATGGCAAAGGACACAGTCAATAAGACAAAACGACATCCTACAGAATGGGAAAAGATCTTCACCAACCCCACATCTGACAAAGGGCTGATCTCCAAAATATATAAAGAACTCAAGAAACTAGACATCAAAATATTGAACAATCCAATCAAAAAATGGGCTACAGAGCTAAACAGAGAATTCTCAAAAAAAGAATCTCAAATGGCTGAAANACATTTAAGGAAATGCTCAACATCCTTAGTCATCAGNGAAATGCAAATCAAAACGACTCTGAGATACTATCTTACACCTGTCAGAATGGCTATGATCAAAAACACTGATGACAGTCTATGCTGGAGAGGATGTGGAGCAAGGGGATTACTTCTCCACTGTTGGTGGGAGTGCAAACTTGTACAACCACTGTGGGAATCAGTATGGTGGTTTCTCAGAAAATTGGGAATGAATCTTCCTCAAGACCCAGTGATACCACTCTTGGGTATATACCCAAGGAATATGCTCATTCATACCACAAAGATACATGCTCAACTATGTTCATAGCAGCATTATTCATAATAGCCAGAACCTGGAAACAACCTAGATGCCTCTCAACTGAAGAATGGATCGCAAAAATGTGGTACATGTACACAATGGAGTACTACTCAGCAGAGAAAAACAATGACCACATGATATTTGCAGGCAAATGGATGGAACTAGAAGATATCATCCTGAGTGAGGTAACCCAGACTCAGAAGGACAAATATGGTATATACTCACTAATAGGTGGATACTAGATGTAAACCAAAGGACAATCAGACTGCAACCCACAAATCAGGGAGGCTACTTAGCAGGAAGGACCCTAGGATGACTGTAGCATAAAATAAGTTTGGGTTTTGCCCAGTCACTGGGCATGTGTTAGTGAAACATTTCACTATTAGGATAAGAATTTGTACCTCTATTTATGTTCAAGCTATCTGTATATTATCTCTCCTGCAGTTGTACATCGAATGTTATAATAATAATAATAATAATAATAATAATAATAATAATAGGAACTTACTATGTAGGCCAGACTGGCCTAAAACTCACAGAGATAAAATGGCCTCTACCTCTTGAGTGCTGGGATTCTAACTGTGTGCCTCCACTTCTGGCCATGGCGACTTTTTGATTGAATTTGAGGACATCTACAGGAAGGAGTTCATGCCTGATACCATAAACTTTGCCAAAATCTCATGGCTTGGGAGTCCATAGGCCCTAGAGGGGAAGTTTACTAAATGGATATAATGTCAAAATACCATCTAAATATCTATATTTGTACATATAGATTAGTGCTTACTCTCAGTCTTTTTCAATGACAGTTGTGCTATCAGTGGGTGACAGTTAACACAGAAACTCACAGCTAGTCAAAGTGCTGACTGTTGAATTCTCAGCCCTAAGTGAAACACCTATCCAATCCACTCTAAGGCCCAATGAAAATGTAGAATAACAGAAGTTGGGGTGGAAAGAATGTAGGAGCTTTCCAGTGGTAAGGCATGCTACAAGACAGTGTCTTGCAGATATGATGTGGGTGTGGACTTATGAATGCAAGAATTATTGCACTTATGAATGCACAGAAGTTGTAGTTCTTTGCACAAGACTGGCACAAAATTGGGCTAGTCAACATTCTGTGTGGGCCTCATCCCAGCATCATGAAGCCCCATTCCTCCCTGAGGAGCTACTGGAGTTATTAGTTGCTTGGGGAGGGAATATCATTCCCTTTAGTGGTGCATCCACTGACAAGTCACCCATCTTCCAGTCAATAACCCTACTCATGCTCATTATAACAAAACACAATTAAAGTCCAAAGGCCACACACACAATAAAAAGACATAGAATTGGGTAGAAAATTTGCTGAGAAGAAGGATGTCAGTGGGAGATGAAAGAGAATAAAAAGGGGTAATTGAGGGTGAAAATGATCAAAATTAATTATATACATGGAAAATATTGCAAAACAAAGAGTGTGTGCTAGCACGCATGAAAACCTGGGTTCCATTTACAGCACCATAAAATGTTGACGTGGCAATCAATCACACAGAGTGCTCACATTCCAAGAAATGATGGAAGCTACCAGAAATAGGTAGATAAAAAAAGAGCAGAGCCTTGTACAGTCTCTTGACAGAGTATGGCCTTGAGACAGTGTACAACCTAGTTATGCTGGCTTTAGCCATCTGGTGTCATGGTTATTAAACAATACGTTTGTGTGTGTGTATGTGTGTGGTGTGTTTGTATGTGTGTCTAGTGTATGTATGCATGAGTATGTGGAGGCCAGAGTTCAAACTCAGGTGCTTTCCTTAATGGTTCTCTATCTTAAATTTAAAAAATTTTATATATTTATTCATTTTATGAGTGTTTTGTCTACAAGTGTGTCTGAGCATGAAATGTGTGCCTGGTGGCTGTGGAGGTCAGAAAAATGTGGTGGATCCCCTGGGACTGGAATTATGCAGATGGTTGTGAACCACCATGTGGATTCCTATGGAAGTGCATACAGACAGTGCTCTTAACTACTGAGCCATCTCACCAGCAGTAGTGCCACACTTTTTGAGACAAGGTCTCATTGAAATTCAAGTTCACTCACTTATTTTGATAAGGAGGATTAAAATGAGATAAATTTTCTTATTACACTTCTATCTAGGTATAAGATGTACTGTGTCCTGCTTCTGTTATATTGCTTACTTCCTGTCTCAGCTCGCGCCCCCTCCTCCTAAATTTGAGAGACAGTTACATAATAACTGTCCTAACCTGTCATTTTTTTTTTGCTTCTGTAAAGGTGCTGCTCATGCACCTTAGTCACATAACTTCAAATCCCTAACCTGCTAACAACAACAACAACAACAACAAAACCCAGAATAATGCTGTATAGTCTATAAACTTTGAAGTAACTGTAGTTACTAGTTTCTCACCTGAACACCAGCTCACTGGGTCTGCTGCTGCCAGCTTAATAAAGATGAGTTCTCCAACTCTTCAAATGTGCTCTTGGTTTCCCAGAGACCTTATTTCTGCAGCAATTTGTCCAGAATGGGTAGCTAGAAACCCTCAAGGATTTTCCTGCCTCACTCTCCCCAGTGCTGGGATTACAGGCATGCATTACATGCCTGGCTATTTATCTGGGTGCTGTGTATCATATTCAGGTCTTCAGATTTGCACAGCAAATGCTTTAATGACCCAGCCATCTAAAACTCAGAATATATTATTTTAAAATTTTGTTTTTAAATTTGTGTATTATGTGTCCCTGTTTGTATATACACAATGTGTACATAGATATCCAAGAGGATGACAGATTTATTAGAACTGGAGTTGTAGGCAGTTGTGGGTCAGCATGGTCCTCTGCAAAAGCAGTGAGTGCTATTAACTGCTGGGCCATCTCTCTAGCCCCCAATTATACATTTTTAAGCCAAGTTTGTGGCAACTTCTTATAGAAGCTGTTGGAAACGAATACGTTATATTTTGTTATCATTTTTCTGCCAGAACTGTGAGAAAAACAAATTTGCTTTTCAATATACCTAGTCAGTGGCTCTTAGTTGTGGCAACTTTTTTGATCTAATACTACTTTTGTGTTTACTGTTTTGAACAGGTGTTGTGAATGACTGTCCTCAAAACCAAGTAGCCACCATATTAGGAGTTCAGCTGCACCCCCTTGCAAAAGAATTATCCCGGCTGTGCTTGGTGCCTGTTTATGCTCCTTTATAGAGTGATGGGGAGAGTCAGGTTAAAATGAAAAGTATGGTAATTATGTTATATAAATTACATGCAAATAAAGTCTTCAGAAAATTGATTATGGCATGAACATCTGCTCTTACCAGTGCTACGCGTCTTACAGAAAATGGTAACTATTGTGTTGAGGCAAAAGGTATGTCTTATAACTGGCATATGAAACATAAACATAAAATTGTGCATATCAATTGGGAACCTTATGATGTTTCAATATATTTATACATTGTGTAAATTAAATATAAGTGTCTCCTTGAAGACATTACATTTTTATGATAAAAGCATGCAAAACCCTTTGTTCTAGCCACTTGACTATGCAATTGTTTCACAGAACTTCTTATTCCTAACTCACCGTATTATCTTTATTCTCAGGGGGAAAGAGTAAAGAATTGCCTTGAGTCTCCATTGCTGTAGACAGAGCATCCCACCTCATTAGTGGATGTGGTTTTTTTTTCTAAATCCATGCCTTGATTTGCTTGATTTTCACATATGTGAATATATGAACATTTGTGGAGTTACTGTTGTATCATTCCTTAAAGTACTGAATTCTCTTGTCAGTTTGACATCTTCTTACATTATCAAATTCTTGAAGGTATTGGATAATATTTTGAGGTATATAGCAGAGAAAAGTGAACCCACTCCATCTTGTCCTTGATCCATGCCTTTTAAATATTATAGAACAATGGTAGGTTTTTCTTAAAAGATGTGTCTGGAATACATAATTGATACTATGGAATGTGTGTATTTTGAGACTATTTCTTAGAGGTGACTGTGGGTAGAGACTAGTAATTCTGAAGTATGTGAAGAAGATGGGAGTAAGGCTGGAAACTGAGAATGCAAACATCTATGGTACTATAGTGACTTTAGTATTAGCTATTTAGATGACACTTATGCCCCTTTGCAATTTGCCAGTCTGTATGCAGAAATAGATTTAAATTATTTATGAAATATCTGTTTGTGATATTCTTTGGCATACTGCATCAATCAGTCAATTATGGATTGTGAACATTAAAATTCTGAGGCCTAATTCTCTCTTTTTAGAGAGTTAAAGGTGACATAGGTGATATAGAAGTGTATCAGAAAGTGGCTACAGAACATAAAAAAATAACAGAAGTTCAAGAAAAAGAGGCCATGAATTTGAAAAATGGGGGGAGGGGTTACATGGGAGGATTTGAAGCAAGGAAAGAGAGGGGGAAATGTTATAATTCTATTATAATCTCAAAAATATTTATAAAAAAGTAATAATACTCTAAGTAAGAGATACTCTCAACATAGATGGGGAAAAGTTCACAAGACCTCACCCCTAGATGAACAACTACTGGAAGTCAATGACTAATGAGAGAGAGAATCGGTGTTCTGCAGGGATAAGCTCCCTAATATGATATCCAGTCCCAAGTGATCAGACCTGAAAATGTGTACAGATGAGCAATACAAAATGGAGTCACTAGGTTTTATGGATCATGAATTTGAGAGGCGCTTGGGACAAGAAACATGGAAGGAATTGAAGAGGAGAGAGAGATGAGTGGAGATGATGTAATACAGTCTACTCATGTATAAAATTTTCAAAAAGTAAAAATTTAAATCAAAAAATATTTCTCAATTTAAATTATGAACTTTTAAACACATTTGAATATTGTCATGTATGTTTATCTCTGCTGTACCATGCTCAATATGCTAAGACAAGATACCAAATGCAATACTTTATTTCATTCTGAAATTCATGGTCTGAATATACAAAGTCCTGGAGTTTCCATTTCATTATATTAAAAACTGAATTAGATTTACCAAACTTAACAGTATGTGCTTATTTGGATTAATAATTTAATGATATCATTGTATATCCATTCTGAGGATATAATGTGACTTTTCTCAGTGTTGTTCATTTGAAACATTTTTTAAATGAAAACTAGAGCCCAAATGAGAACACTACCCATAACCATTGCCATGGTAGATCTATGAAATATTTGGAGTTCCAAGGGAGGAAGAAAATTATAGCAGTGATATAGCAATTATAACAGCAATAATAATGTCTTACTAGACACTTGAGGAAATCATTAAAGGAACAAAAGCAGAAAAAATACAAGTACATCCCTTTTGAAGTGTACTGTGATCTATATACCTAGTGATATCCAAAGGATTCTGAATGTCTGAAATAGCTTCATTTTGCTCATACTCTGATACAGTTTTTAAATCAGTACACTTACCTTCTTGACACTCTGTAGATCAGCCTGACTTCTAATTGTTCTCCAGATTACCTTCCATGTTCTTGTCTCCCCACAAAACTCCCCTGATTTTTTTTATGATGCTTGGGATTAAACTCAGGGCCTTGTGCATGGTAAGGCAAGCGCTCTATGACTGAGCTAAAACGCCTTCAGTGCTCCTCCTGAGTTTTCAAGAGCGAATCATAAATATCAAAGTGGAATAATTAAAAATACAAACGGGTGTTAGAATCAACTTAATCTACATTCAGATCTTAACTTGGATAATTTACTAGTCTGATAATGTGACCTTGAGCAAGGCATTACTTAGATGAGAAATGAATAAGCTACATGTAGACAGAAGTTTATTGTTACTGGTTTTTACATTAGCATCAGTACTGAGAAGTGTAGTTGGTATAAAATAAGTAGTCAAAAAATGTTTGTGGCATGGAATATCTTCAATTTCCATGCCTACAAAATCAGATTTTTGTGAAATTTAAAGTGATAACAGCTGTTTAGGTCTTGACATATTATTATAGCCCAAGTCTGATATTTTGTTCTTTAAAAATTTGATCATCTTCATAAAGTCTTATTGAAATGTCCTTACTCCAATGTGCTCTAATTGTATAAAAGATACTCACTGTCATTACTCTCCAATATGATGTGTATAAATTTTTTTCTGTGACTAATACTGGATATGCTGGTGTTTTGATTATGTGACTTCTGCTTTCCACTATAGGTGTCAACCTGGGTTTGTCTCTTTTACAATGGGGACTATATATCTATACAATCTATTGTAGTGTTTTCAAAAAGGCACTCTCAAGCCAGGCAGTTTCTTTGCCTGCCACATAGGAAATACATGAGAAAGGTCAGATGTGTTTATTGCAGTGAGCAAAGTTACATACAATTAACTATGTGCTCAGCAACTTGCATAAAGATATGATTCTAAATAGGGTTGGCAACCTGAGTAAGCTAAATATGTACTCTAAGCTTCATTTAAAGTAATGGAAAATGAAATGGATTAAACATAACACTTCATCTGTCATCATATTCAATGACAGGATAACTGGATGGGAAATAAAAGCTGGAAAAAAGGAATTACTTAAATAATGACAGGGTAAATATTACCAATTCAGTGCTTCCAAGTAACTTCAGCAGACACACAGCTGTCCATTACTTGTTTTTACCAGCTCATGGTGAATTAGAACACATTGCTGCTCTACAATGTTTACTCATTTCTTCACTATGGAGCATGGCATCGAATCTGTCATTTTTTATAATAGTTGCACTTAAAGTGAAAATGTGTAAAACCAGAAAAGTAAAGCATGCTATGTTGCTACAATCAGAATGATTGTGATCTTGCCTTTTAAACTAATAAAAAAAAGGTCTTGAAAATCTCTGGTTAATTAATTTTGAGCCTAAGTTCTGTTGGCATGTGGATAAGGAATGACCTCATAATATTACTTTGAACTATAAACAGTTCTGTGAATGAAAACATACATAATGAATTAGACTGTAATGGAAAGAGATAATCTAAGGTTAAGTCCAGTTTCTTTTAAAAATGTGGTTAATAAATGTTTTTTCACATTTATCTATCTATGTATTTATTAATGATATCTGTACGTCCTCCTTGGTGACTCACCTATCCATCTCTTGCTCCTTTTTAAAAATTAGCTCTTTGTTTTCCTTATTTACCCTTTATTAGATACATTGCTGCTGAAAATTGTCTACTGCAGCTTCCTTTTCATTCACTTAATTGTCATTGTTCAATGCTCATTAAGTATAATTTATCTCCTCTTTTTGTGTCTCATTTGCAATTTTGTCCACAGTTGAGTAGCTAGAAATCCTTCATCTGACTTGAGCAGTGTCACTGTTTACTGAAAGGATGAGACGAAAGCCAGGAAAGAAACAGAAGTCTTTTTCTTGAAAGGCCAGTCCCTCCTCATGTGTTGCTCCTGTGGCTGGCCTTTCCTTATCCCTAGCATGGAATTTCCTAGAGAAACTTCCTGTGAGCAGATTCCTCTCTTTTGTTTTTCATTCTTCTGTCTTGAGGTATTTGGGAAACTGGCTGTCTAAGCCAAAGGTGTAAATGACTATATTTTCTGTTACCAGTTTTTCTCGCTTGACTTGTCACTACAAGAGCCTTAGGTTCCAATGACAATTCCAAGAACTCTTGGCCTAATCCAGTATTGTAAGGATTTTCCCTTTGTTTTCTTGTACAACATTAGTAGCTTTGCAGTTATCTTTAAATTCCATCTGAGTTAGTTTTTCTTTGGTGTGAAATCTTAGGAGGATTGAGATTTATTTGTTACATATGATAGCCAATAATTCCAGTAATATTTGTTGGAAAGATTGGTTTTTTTCTCCATTGAAATGAATTTGAACCTTTGTTGAATTTGTCAGTTTTTCAATCTTTAATTGTAATCCATTCATTCTTTCAACATAGCATTCTTTTTGATTGCTGTTGTCTGAGAGTAAAATCTAAGATCAAATCGAATTCTATGACGTCTCCATTATTTTAAATCTCTGTCTGTCTGTCTGTCTGTCTTTGTGTGTGTGTCTGTGTGTGAATTCAGGGGCATGCATGCCTTGAAAAAAGTATGGAGGCCACTCCTTGCTCTCCACCTTCTTTGTGACAGGTTCTTCTTGTACACTGCACAGCTGCCCTATGAGCTTCCAGGGATTCTCCTTTCTCCATCTCTCACCATGGCCTAGAAGTACTTAGTTACATACAAAAGGGACCTCATACAGCTTTACATGGGCTCTAGACATCTGAAGTTAGGTCCTCGTGCTTGAAGAGCAAGCACTTTATTCACCAAACTGTCTTCCCAGTCCCAAATCAGTTTATTTTCAAAATCATTTTGGCTCCTCTATTCCTTTACATTTCAATAAAGTTTAAATTACCTTTTGTATTTATACCCCTCAATTTTGCCGATATCTTTTTATCAAAACTGAACTGAATCTATAGATCATTTCAGGGAGGATTAGTATCTTTAGAAGAGTGACTTGTCCAATTACAATAAAGATATGTCTCCTACTTTTTTAGTCTATTTAAATTTATTTTTTCTAGTATTTTTAATTGTCTTCATATACCTCTATTACATATTTTAGTAGATTTATTTCTTTGATTTGTTTTTATTATATCACAAACAGTAATCTTCAATTTGTTTTCCAATTTCTCTTGCTGGAATATAGAAGGACAAATTATTTTCACATATGAATTTATAAAATAAGAGCTTGCAAAATTCTCTCATTAGTGATTCTAATTATCTAGTTATTGGTTAATATGTATTTCCCTACCCTAGACTTCTTTATTTTTGCAGAGATAGAATTCAGAGCAAACTTTCTACCATTAAGCCACATCCTCATACCCTAAACTTAAATAGCTTTAATTTTCAGGTTAAAAGATCTTCCAGTTCTATTGTAATTTTTCTTCCCATCCCTAGATCAGTAGTTTCTTCAAGGTGACTTTGTTACTATTTGTGTTCACTGTTATACTTTGTGGGCAGAGCTAAGAAATAAGTTCAAGTGTTCATATTCATACATACAGAAATTTATCTATTGTCTCCCTGTCTGATATCTATCATTAGGAATTTAGAATGACATGAATATTAATTTTTTCCTTTTATTGAAAATGGATTTCTGTCTCACATAATATATCCTGATTATGGTTTCCCCTCTCTACACAACTTTCTCCACTTCCCTCTCATCTGAATGAAACCCTTTTCTGTCTCTTATTAGAAAACAAACAGGCTTCTATGGGATTATAATATAATATTGCACAAAAAATAACACATCAGAATAGGACAAAACAAACAGGAGGAAAAAGCCCATGAAACAGAAACCCACTTGTCATGCACTCAAGAATCCTATAAAAACACTAAACTGAAAGCCATAATATACACACAAAGGATCTGTAGAATAAAAAGCGAGGAGAAAAAATATAAATTAAATAAAAATAATAAGATAAAATTTTAAAAATTAAAAAAATAAGAGCCTTGATAAGATGTTATGAGACAAAGAACCCTCCAAAGATGCAATTGACTTCATTTTCTGTTGACCATCTACTACTAGGCATGCAGCCTATCCTTAAGAGTAGTTTCCCCAGTAAGACTTCGTTGAAGGAAACTAAATTTTCATTTGCAAATGGTTGTCAATTAGAGATCGCTTCTGGGTTAGGGATGGAGGTGTGTGTCTAGGTCTCCTTTCATCTCTAGGACCCCATCTGGTGCAGGCCTGTGCAGGCCCTGTGCATGCTGTCTCAGTCTCCGTGAGTTCATATGAGCTTTGATCATGTTAATTTAGAGGGCCTTGTCCTCCTGGTGTCCTCTATCTGCTCTGACTTTTTCAATCTCTTGGTCTCCTCATGAATATTAATCAAATAACATGTATTTTATTATTTCCTTTTCTTTTTTTTTCAATTTTCTAACTTCATATACAATAAGAAGAAACCTAGCCTTAAAAATTTTTTTAGTATATGGATATATTTAAAATTTCAGAATACACAGAAAATCATCTCAGAATATGTCATGTATCAATGAAAAAATCAAATGTAAAATTGAAAGTTCAATTATTTACAATTTTTTTATCCTTAAATTGATCATATTTTTTTTGCAAAAGTGTTTAAAATTATTTGGATTCTTTATTTTTTTATATTACTTCAGTGTGATTATGATATTAATTTCAAATAGGTTCTTTCCATTTTATTCAAAATCATTGTTTTTAATGTTCTGAAGTAATGCTTAGAATATTATAAATACCTGATCTTTCAAAGTCTGATTGAATTGCCAAGTGAAACTAGTGGTATTTATCGTGGAGTCCATTCTTATCAGTTTATTCTTCTGCAGAAACTGCTTTTCTAATTTTTATATGTGAAAGAGTAAATTTTGTTAGTCTGGATTCTCCAGAGAAATAATTATTTTTCATTTTAATTGATGTTCATATAATTCTACAATCTAAAGATCTTAAAAAATATTTTTTGATTATTATTCCATTGCTATACTGTTTCATATCTATATAATCTCTCTTTGTCTTTGTTTAAATTGATTAAAAATTTCCACTTTCAAAATATGTCTTTAAAAAAAGCAGGTTTTCATTTCTAATTTAATATATTTATTTTTCCTGTTCTTTGTCCAATCAATTACTTCTATTCTCTCTCTTTGAATTAATTCTTTACATTTGTTTTTGTGATTCCTCAGAGTCACTATAATGAAAATTTATTTGTGTGTTTTAATTTTTCACAATAAATGTGAATATGTGTATAAATTTTCCTCTGATTACTATCTAAGTATAACCCATAGTTATTACATGAAATACTTTAAGTTCCTGGAAAGCCAGGGCTCCACAGGGAAACCCTGTCTCGAATCAACAACAAAATGTTTAAACTTATTTTATAACTTCAAGATTAAATGGTCTTAAAACTTTGTTGTTAGTACTTTCTAGCATTATTACTTTGCTATTAAAAAGAACTTTTATAATATTTATATTTTTCTAGTGACCTCTTTTTGGCCTAATCTATAATTTGCAGGGAACCATGGAGTTGGCTTGGCCTAGCTGCCTTGAGAGACATGCATCACAGGTTTTTCAGGTTAGAATCCATGGTTCCTGGGCTCAATGTGCCTTCCAGTTCCCGAGAGACTGGTGCACTCCCTCAGGTAGTGAAGCATTCAGGATGTCTGTGTTTCTCCCTTAATAGTCAAAGAAGCATGGAAACTTGACAGGACAATTGGTCTTAGACATTAATCTTGAGTACCCTGTGTGACTTGCAAACTTCACTGTATCCTGGCAACTACAACTATTGATCCTGGCAATTGTCATTATCTTCTGTGTCGATAAAGGTATAAAGAGTCTGAGTGCTCTCAATAAAATTGTCACAGCTTCAGGTGTGCTGTAGTTCCCTCCAACCTGGCCTGATTTCATTCCCCTGGCTGTATCAGGTGACCTTGGCCTGGTAAGTCAGTTCAGGCACTTACAATAATGAATGTTTGTGAATGCTTCATGCACAGGTAAGAAGATACGCTCAATATATATCATACCATATGATCTGCACTCATATTTATTTTGTCCCACTCCCACCCATTTTCTTGACAGAGTCTCACTATATAATTTAGGCTGGCTTTGAACTCCCTATGTTAAGCCAATATAGTCTTGAATTGATGGNGATTCTGGTGCATTAGCCTCCTGAATGATGGAATTAGAGGTAGATACCATCATGCACCCCTTCTCCCCTTCTCCANTCTTCCTTGTATTGAGTATGATATCTTCAAATCATTCTCTTTTTTGAATATTTTCTTATAAAGTTCATAGTTATAATAGAATGCACAGATTTTCTCACCTNGTACATATTCACTGTTAATATGTCATTTATCATTGAACATCTTTTTCCATCTTACTGTTCTCATTTGAAATTGATTTTGTCAGGTATCAAAATCACAATGTCTACTTTAATCACTGCTTTGTTTGTATAATTTTTCCATCCTATTACTGTAGCCATTATAAATCACTGCTTTTCATGGTACTATTTAAAAACAACTTTTAAAAAAGGAAAAATTAATTATATTCCTAATTATCAGGTTGATATTTCAATGTATTTTGATATTTTAACATATTTAATTATGTTTTAAGTGTTTGCTTTTGATTTTCTTCTGTTTGATTTTTATTAGTGTATATTTATTATACAAAATAATAGACTACACCTGAATATATATGAATATAAATATAAATATATATATATTACTTTGATCATATTCACCCCTAATTCTTCACATTAAATGCTGGCTTCTTGTCAAATAGACATCTTTATACCTTCATATTATTTATTTACTTATTTGTAATTTAATTAACTCTGGACTCCTCATCTGAGAGGAACTAAATGATATTTGTCATTTTGAGTCTGATATAACATGATGAAATTTGCAGTAAATGTCTTATATTGTGATCGTCTACTATGCTCATGGTAATGATACAAATGAGGGATATCTGCATCTTTGTTGCTGATTTCTAAGATTTTTAAGGTCAAGTGCACCTTCTCAAATGCAGCAAAATGCGGCTTCTTTACAGGGCTTTTGGTGAGCAGTGGAGGGCAGTATGGAGAGATTTGATGGTCATTGCATGTAACATTTTGTCATGTAAATACCTTTTTTCCTCTTTACCCTTTCACTGTCCTTTTTATGTCAAATGTCAGTTTTTTCTTTTTCTTTGCTTTTTTTCACTCCTTTCTACCTCCAGGAAGTTTCGTTATCTTGAGATTTATGCACACTTTTAGGTCTGTGACCTGAAGCTCATCTTGGAAACTTTTAAGAATGTACTTTTTAAACCATGTTAATTAGGTCAATCTCAGTCTTCCTAATAACGCTCCTTTTACCTTTGTTATGCCATTTTTGCAATTTTTTTATAGCTTGCCCTTCATCTACCTCAAAAAAACATTCAGTAGGGAGCTCACAGTTGAAACAATACATTTGAAATTGCTGTTTCACTTCATTTCTTTGACTTCTTAATAATATTGGAGAAGTAAAAGGCAAAATAACCAGTGAGAGGTGAAATGCTGGTGCTTTGTGGTAAACACACCATTGAAACTCAGTGGAGACAGGAAAAACCTATTTCCTAAGAATACCTTCTAGTATAACTGATATGATTAGATACTGCCACTGCAGATAATTAAATTTTAAGTGTCATGAGGTATTGCATTGTAAATACATTGTTCTTCTTTTATGATTTTTTACACTAGATACTATTTTAATAATATTTTCTCTGTCTAATTCTATTATACATTTCAGGGAACTAGCTGACCTTTTTTTTGTACTCTACAGGAAGTTGAGTATATTAACAATTAAAGTTAAACTGGGCTCTCCACATATTAATAAGTTTGAACTGGGATCTCGAATTTTGTAGTAAAGATACTTGTAGAAAGCCAAGTATAGTGGTATATACCTGTGGTGACAGTTATGTGGGAGCCTGAGCCAGGAAGAGCACATGAGTTTTAATTGATTACTTATATTTATTATTAATGTTTCCAAAAGTTCAATGTTTTTCTTTCATTTTTTTCTGTGTATATATGAGTGTTTTGCCTATATGTAGGTCTATGTACCATATGCATGCCGTAGTGCCAGCAGAGGCCAAAAGAGGCCATCAGGTCTCTTGACACTACAGTCACAAACAGTTGTGAGCTGCCATGTAGACATTGGGGAAAGAATCCGGGTCTTCTGGAAGAGCATCCAATGTTCTTGACCAGAATTTTATGTGATTTTGATTTTTTTATCATAAGTACCAGCCAAAACCAAAACCTAGATTAAAATGAACAAATTAAAGACATGGCAGAAGAATCAAACAAAAAATTGAAGCCTCTCTAAAATCATTATTGAAGCTGAATTTTATGATTGTGATATGAGCTTGTATTTATATGCTCAGAAATTAATTTTTATACCTTGTCTTCTTATAAAACTATGAATTATACACTACATGAATAAAAAGGACAACTGTTTTGAGTGCCCATTTTATACCAACTATTTGTCAACATAAAAAATTACTTATGCTGGGGTTATAGCTGTGATTGAGTACTTGTGTAAAGTAAGTGAGATTCTGGGTTCAATTCTTAAATCATTTCTTAATGATTTCTTAAATCATTTCTTAAAATAAATCATTTCTTAAAATAAATTTATTAAAGAAGATAAGTTTGGTTTTCCTTTTATTTATTAGAGATGGGCTTATAGTAAGTATACTGGCAAAAATACAGGTGGAGTGGCNTTTTACCANTATCCCATTCTGTATGGTTATTNATTATTTTATTTCCAAATGGCTTTGAGGGTTATGGTACTCGTGAATAATTTCAATATATCATAAAATGGCTGTTTTAAGTTTTGAAAACTCTGCTACAGTTTTATTTCATACACCTCAACACATCTGATCAATTTCTTCTTACTTACATTTTGCTTTTAAACTTTGTTTTCCAAGTTCTATAGATCAATTAGCTAATTGTATGGATGAGTACCATGAGGCTTAGCACAAACTTAGGACCAATTTGAGTCTGAGAAATGAATATAATTGTACTTACCATAAAGAATTGCAAGCAGAGACAGGGGCATGACAAGTAGTCCCACCAGCATATCTGCAATGGCTAGGGACATTAAGAAGTAATTGGTTGCATTGTGCAGTTTCTTCTCCATGCTTACTGCCATGATAACGAGAATGTTGCCCCCNATAGTCATGATTATAATCACGACGATTGAAAGTGCTGGCCAGTTTTGTACCCCGTCCGGGAATTGAAACAAGCGTCCACCATCGGAGGAATTAAAAATGTCAGTTACTATAGCTGCTACTGGACTTATGGAAATATCGAATTGCCAAACCAATAGGCCGATTAGGTGCACACTGAAAATAAAAAGAAAAGAAAAGAACATCAGGCTTTGCTTCCACACAATATATCACTTAAAATATACAATAGCCTCCCCTGACCACTACCTTGACCGTGACTATCTCCATCCTCATCATTTCAATTTTCATCATTTAACTTTTACTGAGTGATTGCTATGAGTTAGGCACGTAGTTTAACAAAATATATACGTATAATCAGATTTGATTACATATAAAACCCACTTGAGTTCAGTACTGATTTATTAGCATTACATAGGTGAAAAAAGAGTGGAGTATAAAAGGTTATGATTCTTTCTCAAGCCAGTATAGCCGAGTAACTGACAGGACCAGTCTGATTTCAGACAATTTTAAAAGTTCACTGGAGTCCCAAAGCACACTGTCATTTAACCTGATGTAATAGTTGATNNTTNTTTTACATTTTTGTTTTATTTTGTTATGTTAGCTTACTTAAGACCATTTTTATACAACTATATAAGGTACTTTGAGTATGTCTCCTCATATCTCAGTACATTTCCTTTACTCTCCTGTCCCCTGTCCCTCTAGACCCCTTTGTCCATTAGATGGTTTTGCTTCTATTTTCACATCATCTATTCATATATGATTATGTGAATCTATGAAGATGAGTCTCTACAAATGAGAGAAAATATGTGGTATTTGTCTTTCAGAGGCTGACTTAATGTTTTATTCTTTATATTTTTAAAATATTAATTTCTTTGAGCTCTCCTTTAAGACAGCTGTGAGAGAAATAAAGGGAGATTTTCTTAAAGGATCTGGTAACCAGACAAGAAAATTGGAAGTTTATTTGTGTTGATCTAAGTTTAAAAGAAAGTGTAAGATATCGTCAGAACAATTCTGTGAATGTGTTTTGAAATATCCTATGACAATAGTACACATTCATTTCTTTTTAGAAATATGTCCAAGCTCTCATATTTGTAAAGTGAGTTTCTGCTAGATGTCAGTTTCTTGTTTAGTGCTTTCAATTTCATGCTTTCTACTACCTTTCTTATATGAGTCCTTGGTTTTCTAGGACTTACTCTAAGCTTAAGAGTAATGTGTGCAGATGATTGATTCCCAATGGCAGAGTTAGGAATTAAATTTTAAATGCATAATTTTATATTGGTCCTTGGACAGAGTCTGCCAGTAGGAATCTCAAGCTAGGTGGCAACATAAGGCAAGGGAGATATGGGCGTTTCACTTTTGTAAATTTCAAATTAATTTTACCTCATAATGATGAGATTTATTTAAGTTACAACAGAAATGTTCTCTCAAGATGTGAGCTCCTAAAGTGTGTTCAACAAAACCAACACACTCATCTTGCCTGATAAAAATGATAAACAATCACATTCAAAATTTCCTGTTTGAAAATATCATTTGTGAATGGCTGTTTTCTGGATGAGATCTACCTACCTACCTTCCTATCTATCTATCTATCTATCTATCTATCTATCTATCTATCTATCTATCTATCTATCTATCTATCATTTTCAGTTATTGCAAAGGAACAAAGGGATTCAGGACTTCTCAGCTGTACTGCTCAGAGTTTACACATTCTACTCCTCAAATTGGGTTAGATGAGATTTCCAGTGTCTTTGTTCTTGTATCTGATTCTTTACCTACTCCTTTACATTGCATTCTATCGAATTCAGCTACTGGCTCATTCCAGGATCACAGTGTTCTCCTTTGTCCAGCTATGTCCTCAATCTCTGCCTTCTGATCTCTAGCAGCCTCCACTATTCTTTACAAAATCAGATGCTTAGAATAACACTCCCTCTTCCCCTTCTCTCTTTTTCTCTAGTTCAGCATCTATCTAGTCTAAGCTGACCTTAATCTTGTAACCATTCTGTCGCAGTCATCTCAGTGTCAGTATTATAGGTATGCAGTACCACAATAAGCAGCCATTTTATTGTCTTAATTGTTCAGTTCATACAGGAAAGAAAAGGAAAGAAATTCTCTAAGCTTCACCTATGATAAAAGCAACCACAAAAAAAATGGAATTATTTGAACTGAGGCTATTATCCACATATCAGGAGCTTTAAAATTTAATTAGATGCCTGGTTATCCCTTTTCTCTATTTATTATCTTTAAATAAGAAATATTAACCTTTTTTGACACAGGTCATAGAGTTGCCTGGTCACATACAAGCATTTTTATATCATTGAGTAAGCAATCATGAAAGTAACTTTGAGGTTTGATTAAAATAAATAATAGAATCCTTACAGGAACGAGTGCACTGCGTTGCTCAGGTTCACCATGATTGCTTCAGTCTTAAGCAACCAGAGGTTCAAATTGAGAATTGGGAAATTAACAGATTGGTTTCATTCCCTGAGGAGAGAAAAGAAAAAGAAAAAGAAAAAAATATTAGTTAAAATTGCACATAACTTGCATATCAATCAATTAAATAAACTCAAATGCGGTTGTTTAGTGGTAAGAAATTCAGTATTCCATTTAATGAAGAGGTAAACATGTTATTGGGAAAATATATACAATTTAAAATGCATTTGCATTTCTAAAATTAAAAGTTTTCTAAAAACTATAACAAATTTCAAGAATTTATATAACATGAATGTATTATTTACATTTTCACTTTTCTTTTTTTCCCAAATGAAACAATCTGCATTTATATAGAGAGTTCTACTTATACTTTTGCATTAACCAACAGTATTCACCAGAGGGCAGCAATAACTGGTTTATACTCAAGTAAATATATCAGTCAAGTTTACCATATTAAGTACAGCAGTCACTCTATGTAATAACTAGTTAGTAGCGAATTAATGAAATATTACAACCCAAGCAGATGAGACAGTATTGAAAATTGCAAACTAAAGGTCAGTTGTATTAGATGATTGAAACAACACTCCTAGCTTCTTTTGTGGATTGAGAGGTGATACTGTATCTTCAAGAAATTTATAAAAGATTTCAGTTGATGCTTTTTGTTTCTATAAGCTGTCTTTCCAAGGATTATTCGTGATATCATAAAATATTTATGTATTGGACTACTCATTACTTATTACTATATTCTGTATGTTTAAATGTTGGTTGAGAATTAAACTGTACAAAAATGTATCTTTGCCACTATCCATCTTTATACCAATATTGAGGAAATAATGTGAATACTAGTGACTAACATGTTAATCTTTTGTTTTTTTCTTCATAGAGATTCATAACTAAGAACAGAGAGGTCAAAGCAATCTGTTCTCTAGTCTGCGTTTTCTGTGTTTTTGAGTTTGGATTTGACTACACTCTCTTGCCACCCCAAACACGTAGCTAATAACTGTACTCTTTGTAAATTTATAAAGAGGTTTCAAGAGTCAAGACTGTTAAGATTTTCAAGTTGCAAGTATGTGTGTGTTTGTGAATGTTTAAATGTGTGTAAGAGAGAGGGGCATTAAATAGTTTGAGAACACAGCTTAACACTGTAAGTTCCATTTTATGTAGTTTATAAATTTTTAAGTAATATGAAAATGAAAATATATCTTGATACTCTTTCTTTGGTGTTCAAAAATTTGGAATCAAAATTTCACTAGAATAAAGTATATTTCCCTGTTTCTCATCTAATTTAACATAACTTTTTTCCTAGTCATTCAAATTATCAATTTAATATGTTATGCCTTTATTCTTCAGCATCTACCTTTCAGTTCTATCAAAATCATTTCCTTACTCTACTGAATATATGAAATATGATTCCTAGTGACTAGAGATTCAAAATATTTTGTGAGAGAGGGATCTCAGCAGACTTTCAGGCCGTTTTTATCTGATAGGATCCCACCAGAAAATACATAAGTCCCCCTTCTCTGTGAGGTCTGGAAATAGGTGATGAAAAAATGCTAAAGGATACCAGTAAATATCAATGTCCTTTAGCCCTTCAATTTTATCTCTCAAAAATATCAAAAGCCTTTCTTTTTAGTGATGCTAAAAGTTCTAAAATATTTTTAATATTTATTTTTCAAGTATTGAAAAGTTAGTATAATTAAGAGTAAAAAATAGTGTGAAATGCATTCTGTTTCAATAATATTATACTAGAACAATATAAATTGTACTTGCTATAGCTACATATGGTCATGATCTTGTGAAACATTTTTTAATATACATTCTTATCCCTGGTAGAATTCAATTATTGTTTCACAAAATACTATGTTTTCTTAAAAATTAGCTGAGTATATATTTCCCTTAGGAGTACAATTAAAATATTAAATAGCAAGTATTTATTTTCAGACCTTTCAGTTTCATTAAGAAAATGATAATAATAAATATCTATTATATACATAGATCCCCAATTTATTAACTAAAATTACTTGAAGTCCAAGTCATGTCTTCCCATGCAGCTAAAACTTGTTTTCTTTATTTCATTTTAGTCCTTCCCTTATCACAGAACTGAAACAACCACTTACAGTTTACAATCAATAAGTTAACTAAACCAAATAGAAAATTCTCTTGATGTGTTTGTAGAGATTTAGGATCATAATATAATAGGAATAAATTACATGCATTATATGACCTAAATTCTGCTTCATTATAGAATATAATAATATATTGAAATAAATGTTCTGTGTATTTGAAATAGTAACTTTGTAGAATTACAAAGAGAGAGGATTCAAAATTGCTCAAGCCTCAGATAACTAACAAGAGAAACAAAGAAACAAAAATATATATACTTTCTGATCTCCATCTCTTATATTCTACTTATCTTTCAAAATGGAACCTTAGCGGTTACATAAGCACAAACAGAATACTTGGGAGTTCCAACATTTAAACTTGGGGAGATTTGTGTTTTATGAAGTTTTATAAACTCCATTTAAGATAATTAACAAATTGTTTACCTTCTAAGTAGAATCTGCAGGACTCCTATAGAAACTGTGGGTATTTCAGTACAAGTGTGTGAGGGTACAGGAAAAAAAATATAATCTGAAACTAATTTGTTTTCTCAAGTATGGAATAATAATAGGAGGCTAAATCACAGAAGTGAATTCACTACCACCACCTCCTCATATCAATTTCTTATTTCTTCATGCAGCATGAATCACAGACATTTCCATGCTGTCTCTAAATCATTGAAGGATCTTTAAGTATCATTAACAGATTTTGCTAGGTCAAAATCAGGGACAAATATTAATTTCCATAAGTTTTTAATAGTATGATTTTGCAGCAGACAATAATTAATGAAAATCTTAAGCATAAATCCAAACACTAAAACACTGAACAACATTTAAACATTGTTTATTAAACCTTTGCTTATATGTTAATAGGTTATATCTGTCATTAGCATAGGTCATAAAAATCATGAACACTTGAAAATAATTGAACCAAAATAAGAGTGCCATTAAATATTCAGAAACAAATTTCAAACTGTCAAAATCCATATCATTCACCAAAACACTTAAAGCCATAACCAGTAATTATCTTCAAGAATAATGAAAAAATAAAGTTAAAATATTTTGGGGAATAAAGGTTGGCATCTTTGTGTGTGTGTGTGTGTGTGTGTGTGTGTGTGTGTGTGTGTGTGTTTCCATTTCAGTTAATTAGCCAAGTACAGTGTATAAAATAGTTGATTAAGGGGAGGGGTAAATGAGACTTGGAATAATTGAAGATGGAAAATTAAAAAGAATAAAATCTTACCTATTGATAAAGGGTGGACTTGTGATTTTATACACATTATGTTTAAAGAAGAAAGAACTTTAGAACTTTGTTGTAAAACTTGGTTGTGTTTTTGTCCTACATTCTCTGAAACTAACCCTTTCAGATTGGTTTTTACCTTTAGATTTGTGGAAAAATCTGTCAGGTAACCATGGTGATATAGCACATTATTTTTACCCATATTGAAGAGAATAATCTGACATGGAATTCTTATTAGGCTATAGAATACACAGTTAACAGATGATTCCTGTGTGACGTTTAAAAATTCCACTTATTTTATTTTATTTTAGGGTGTGTATGTGTGTGTGTGTGTGTTTGCACACTCATGTGCTTGCCATAGAAGAAGTGTGGAGGTCAGGGGAAAATTAGCAGAAGTTATTTCTTTCCTTCCATCATGTGGGTCTTGAGGATTGAGCTCAAGTCATTGTGACTGGTTGTCAGCACCTTTACTGACTAAGCCATTTTGCCCTCTCCTGTCTGACTGCACATGATAGATTATTTAAGAACTGAATATGTAACATTGCATTTGAGGTTTGATTTTGTCAGTTTTCAATGCTCAAAAACGATATGTCATAATTTAAAATGTTTCCCCTCTGGAACATCGTGGTAAGGGAGCATAAAGATCAGAAACTAGAGGCAAGGTAGGAGCGCTGTGAAGTGCACTTCTGAATAAGACATGGCCAGTGTAATGAGGAGACCAGTGCCTTATCCATTAGGCAAATCCCAATATAATCAGGGAGACAAATGCAGTTGTAGCTACCTGCCCAAGACCTGTCTCCAGAATAAAACCCAAAAGAAGAGGGACTAGCTGGAAAGATGAGCTGCAGGAGTTGGAGGGGATAGAAGAAGGTAATAGTGGTGAATATTATCATAATCTACTGTATATACATATAAAACTGACAAGACATAAGTAAAATGTCAACAAAATCTTCCCTCTGATTATTATATGCAGTCAACTTTCAGCAGATGGCTATATCAAAACTGAATTAGTCACAAATGTTCAGATTGCTCCTGTGAAGAAAATAATCATGTACAGATTTATAACAGTTTGGGGACTACTCATGTAATCCAAAAATTATCCTTAGGCCTAAGGCATATTGCATGAATGTTCCTTTCAATTTTAAATGTTTTATAGAGATTTTGTAATAAAGCACACACTTTTCATTCTAAAAATCCATGTTTGCCATGAATAGTAACATCATGTAATTCTTTATGACTTGATGGAAATTTTTAGCGACTTAGAGGTAAACGAACTTCTAATATTGTAAGTTCATTTAGAAATGCATTCTCTGAAATTAAACCAAACCAAACACTCTATTTTCAATTCTAAGGTCCTAACTATTTCTACAAGCTTGAATTCGCGTAACTCCTGAGGCTGAAAAATGATAAGGGATCAGATGATCTAGTTCCTTGTCTTCAGAAAGGTCTATATTTAAGTCACTTTGACAAGCTTGACAGTCGATGTTCTTTAGAACAACCTTCAGCAGAGGCAATTTCCAAACTCTCCCCCGTTCCTCAATCTGCTCTTTCAGAAAATGTTATTTTATACCAGGCAAAAGAGCCTCAGGCTAACAGACACCAGTGGAAAGGAAAACTCCCTTAATAAGTCAGGTAAGGGATCTATACCCCGGGCTTAAGGCAGTTAGCTTATTGCATTTTTGCTAGGTTTTCCCTAGAATGCAGTCACAGAGACCTAAAACTGGACACTTCCCAGTAGTGTGGCAAGAGGGAAATATCACACTTCTGACTATGTTGTTATATATGTTAGGAGATTTTATCATTTCTCATTTGAAAACTAAGGGGNCAGNATTCNNGGNATGGTACTTGGGTATTTTCTGGACATTTCATTAGCTCTCCTAACANTAACATGATTGTTCAGTNTGAAAGCAGTTCTTGCCNATATTTACACATTTACACTCCCCTACTCTCCTGTCCAGAAAATACTAATGAGTACTAAGGCAATTAGAACTTTTCCTCTTGTACTTGGACTGCAAATGAAACATTTTCTCTTTATTTGTGTTTCTTAAATTCTTCTGCTTGATGTACGTTATATGAGGTTTGTCTTTTGTTTTATGGTGTTGGGATGGCCTAGGCCTCATGTACGAACTACATCTTCAGGCCCACATGAAAGCAGTTATTGTGAAATTTAACAAGACGCTAGAAAACTGAACTCCTCAAGTCAACAGCATCTAAGATCGTAAGTTTGTTTTTTTTTACAGCAAGACCTATTCCATTCGCCTAAAATAAAGCTCCAAAAATAGTTCCAAAGTTAATAGAACTCAAGTTGCAATTGCAAATCCTTCCACAGCTGTAGTAACAAACATTGAGGAAATCTGTCATAGTGGGCAGCAGGCCCAGCAGTTTGAAGCTGTTTCTCCATAGGTGGTAGCAGAATTCTGTCTAAATTATCTCGGCCTAAGTATCCTTATAGCAAAATAAACTACACACTCTTAAAGAGCAGAACTAAAGGAGAAGCCATATGTTAATGTATGTGTTGGAGACCAATTCCAACTGACTTGCAAGACTGAAAACTGTACAGCCAAATTTCTGTGTTCAAACATTTATTGATTGCCTATTATGTGCTAGGCGCTCTGCCAGATGCTGTCCACATGGTGAAAAGCAAGGTAGAAATGACCCTGCTCTCACAGAACTTACATTCTAGCACAACCAACAGGCAATAACATGTTAGGAGTGTATCATTGCCGTGAATGAAATGGAATTGCATAATAAGATAAGGAGTAACTAGAGCAAATATATCAGACAGATTTATAGCTATGTGTATCCATAGATTTGAGGCTCTCCTAGTTAGTATTAATCACAAGTACACAGTTATTTTACACAAGTACACTGCGGTATAGGCACTTGACATGTATCACTGCTGAGAATACTTTTCTGTTTGTTGTTAGTTTTCCAAACTCAAACAAAATTCCCTTTAATTTTGTGAAGGTATATACAATCAATCAAACATAGCTGCATACAAAAACGCATTTACTCCCTAGATTTACAGTGAATTCCCTTCACCCACAGGGATCTCTTGCTCCCTGTCTCATTTGATTAAGAAATCATACAGTCTGGGCTGTCTAGCAGGCCTTGCATGTTGTAGATGCTCCAGGTGAGTCAAGAAAAGCGAAAAATTCAATCAGATGCCCAGATGTATTTATTGCCAAATAACGGGGTACTTGGATACATCTGGACATCCGAATGAACTCTTAGCTCCTCATTTCTCCAACAGTTCTTCATTTCGCAGCTCTAGACACTCCTAGATAAAGAGAGAAATGAACAAAAACACTACTTTGGAGTTAAAGGATTGATTAGTCTTTCTGGTTTTGCAATTCCACATCAAGAAAAAGCAGCTTGCAGCACTGGTGTATAATATGTATAACATATTACTAGAAAATGTATTTAAGACACCAACTAGCAGCATTACCTATACAAAACAGGCTCATCAGAAACAATGAAGATGTATGACAAATACAGAAAATTCAGTGGACAATTTGAATTGCATAATTTACATTTTAAATATATCACATTAAAAAAATCCTATTTTGTAACACGTAGGTCATTAGACTGGGCAGGAGAGGGTATGATTTCAGACGTGACTTTATTAATCAGTTGATGTATAGCTTAGAATAAATAATCAAACTTCTTTGTGTCACAGTGTTTTCACCAATGTCATTATGAAGTTAAAATAGAAGAATACAAATAGATTCTTCGTGCCATTGCCAACTGAATGTAAAACATGACACACACTTGAATGTACCTCCTGGATTAAAGGAGTGTGAGAGTGATTTGGGGGTATTTTCATTATGCAGCCCAAACAGTCTACAAAACAATGTGCATGCAGTCTTTAGCACCTGATTATTCAAATTTCGTAGATGGAGGAGTTAGGAGATCACAACAAATCATAAAAAAATTTAAGACAAAATTATCTGTTTGTAATTTTCTGACTTTAAAAATACTGTGCCTAAAATAATTACAGAAAAGTGAATCTTAAGCAACACTGCCCAGTTTTGAGGCACTCTAAAATCTGCATTCCATTTTATTTTCTTAAAGTTCAGCTAGAACAGTGGTTCTCAACTTGTGTGTCGACCCTTCGGGGATCAAACAACCCTTCCACAGGGGTTGCCTGAGACCATGAGAAAACACAGATATTTACATTACAATTCATGACAGTAGCAAAATTACAGTCATGAAGTAGCAACAAAAATAATTTTATGGTTGGGGAATCACCACAACATGAGGAACTGTATGAAAGGGTAGCAGTATTAGGAAGGTTGAGAACCATTGCACTAATGCTGCTAGCCACAGGAAAATGTAATGGAATTCAGCTACTATCACAAAAGTCAAAGACTTTTCCAAAGGTCAAGCCACGGCTTAAGGAGTCTTGGTGGTACTTTAGCTTTTGTATATATTTTAGCTGGTTCCTACAATGATTTTCTTCTGTGCTATGCGTGCTTCCAAGAATTTCTAACAGTGTATGTATCTAAAATACCTATCAAGCATCCAAGACCAAATGAAACAACACCTATTTCCTAGAACAAGTGGATAGCTTTATTCCTTGTGCAATTTTGGGTGAGACCCTCCTTTCTTACAGCCTTACAAACTTTATAGACCTCTAACTCCTTATCTAATAACTTCTAGGAATGTGGACTGAGTGCATAACTTCCCTTTTTAACTGGTCATTGCACTCAGTTGACCTCCTCTTTTACCACTCCCATTTTGGGTTATAAAAGAAAGCCTGATGGTCACTGAGGAGAATTCTTACCTGCCTTTATGACCTTGCAGGAATTCAGGCCTGGTGGATGTGCTAATTAAGCTTAACTTTCTCCTCTCTAAAGTTTTATCTCTAGTATTAGATCCACCCTTAACAATTAACTCATAACTATAGGGTTCCAACTTACAGGTACATCTAGCTGTGATGGAAGTTGCCTAGCCAAGTTGCTAGGTGAACACACCTACCAGAAATGGCGGGAGCAGAGATAGCTTGGAGAGATAAGGGTCATAGGGATTAAAAAAAAAGCAGTTTTATTCTCATGAGGGAGAACAGAAGAGAGAACAGAAGAGGACAGGAGAACAGAGAGGAGACAGAGAGAAGAAGAGAGAATGTCAGAACTTGATGGGTAAGAGCTGGAGAGGAATGAACTGAGATGAGGAAAAAGTAGACTGAGGGGCTAGAAGAGAGAACTAGAGGAACAAGATGGAAGGTAAAGGAGAACAAGATGGGGAAGAAGGAGATGAGGAAGAAGGAGATGGGAAGAACAAGAGAAAAAAGACCAAGATGAGGCCGAATTAAGATGAGAGAATTAAGACAGAACTTAGAGGGAACAGCAGATAAAGGTAGAGAGAAATCAGGCAAGAAAGGAGCTAGGCATGAGAGCAGGATAGAAGTTATGAAGAGAACTGACACAGAATAAAGTGTATGGACTAAGGAGTTTTGTGTACATAGATTCATTTCATTTCATCAAAGATTAAATTATCAGCTGGTTGTAGATTCTTCCCGGACGCTGAGAGGGGACTATCGAGGGGCTGGACCCCATAGTCTCTATTGCACTAAAATCTGTTTACTGTTTATAGGCTCTCTACTATTTTCTTAATTTGTTGGACAATTTTTAAAATACTCATTTCTTGCACCAGTTCCATAATCCTTGCAACAGATGTTGTCAGCATTAAGAGAGACAGATATGCCTATTTTATAACTCCTCTTTGTGTGTTTGAAGCTAAAATTTCAAATAACATATAATATGTACATGTTCACTTTAAAATTTATTTAACTAGTTTCATAGAGAATTCTGTAAATTTTCCTCTGCTGTACAACTCAACTCAGTTTACAAATACACTATGTCAAGAAGTTCAGAATAATACAAATTCGCAAATCTTTTTGTTTAAGAATTTAATGTGTGAGTAATTGTCTGTGTGCCCATGCCTGTGTATGTGTTGGAGGTGGTGAAAAAACAAATATACTTTAAATGTACATTTTTAAAATCACCACCCCCCAAGCACTATAATTTCATAAGGTGAAACCATGCCATGATGTTCCAAAGCTATTGAGTGATTGCATATGTTCAATCATCTTTTTTCAAGGGGAAGAACTGACTTGCCTGATATGAAAACCTCTGTGAAAGACTCAGAACTGAAGATCTGGGGAATTGTTCCCATTTGTGGAATAACAGAAGCTTCACAACAGCAACACCTGCTTTCATATCTCATTGAAAGATTATTCTATATAAAGTCAATCATGATTTTTCCTCCCACTCAAGTGCAGTAGTGATTTGATTTGATATTACACATACTCATAGTCTAATATGGACTAACTGGAGATAATTTTGCTGTTAACATGCTCTGCAGTTTTGTTTAAAGATAATTTTAAAAAGCAAAAGAAAAGAATTTGAATACGACTCTGTGAGGCTATTGGATCACATCTAGAATCTACTCTTAAGATTGGTAGGTATGTAATAGGCACACTAACATGAAACGGGAAAGTCTTGTGGGGCCTCAGCCCTAGACAAAGAATTAAAGGCTACTAAGTANTGCTGAGAGTCAGTGAAATCATCTTTCCAGGAAATGAGCTGGCTAGCTGGTTATCCAATACCATGTGCTCAGGCCTGAAAACATATACATACAAGCAACAGTATCCAAACTGAGCCAGCCNTGTTTATATATNTATGCATAAAAATGAGTAACATAATGATTAAAGAAAAAGAGGCCATGGATTTGAGGGGGAATAAAGGAGAGGAGGAACATGGGATGGGTTGGAGGGAGGAAAGAAAAGGAGTAAATGATGAAAATATTTTAATTTTGGAAAATAAAATGATTGCTATGTATGATAATTGCATTGTAGTTTTATAAGAATGTACTGACAATTCTAGAATTGTATCGTGAAGTGGTGTGAAATAATTTAACAAAGAATGGGGAAGAGAAAGAGGTAGACTACTCAAGTGTTACAGAATCCTCTTAGTTATGGTCTGAGAGATAGGGTCATCGAAAAATATTGACTGCTATCCACACTATTATGTGTGTGCTAGAAAGTTTTTCAACATAAAATTTACTTTCCAATGAGACATACTATCATGTAGCATGAAAAAAAATGCTTCCTAAAAATAAAATCCTTCATTATTTTATCCCTAATCTAGGGTTTTATTTTTTTAGCACCTTGACATGCCAGAAGTTCTGTTGTTACAAACAGAAGGAAACAAAACAAAAGTACTATTTTAGTGTTCTAAATGTGAATGATGTATTTTTATTAGTAAAAATATTTGTCTTTGTCAATGATATAAAATGCTATAGTCTACATTCTTCTTGAATGACTTTTTATGGAATAGATGTCATGATAATACACTCTGAGAAAAGTTAGCTTTAGGTGATTGGCATTTCCAATAACAATGTATTAGTCTTTTCATCAGTACCACTTTTTCCACTTATCAGAAGTATCTAATTGCTTAAGCTCTATCATCTAAACTCTCCAGAAAAGTGCATAACAGAGACTCATTTAGCAAAAGCCATAGCTCTAATTTAGCACTGTTCATAAGTATCTTGAGGGGCAACTAGTTCCATTATGCATGCCTGGGCATAATTTTTCAATATTAGTGACTAAATAGGCTGAAAAGAACTTTTATTAGATACATTCATTATCCATTTGAAACCTCTGTTCACTTCAAAAATTTATAAAGGAAATATATTCATTGCAACTGACCATTGGGATACAGTGTGAAAATTTTGCCTCACGTATGACATTGTAGCTCAACTAAATTGTGTGTGCTAGGGTTGTCAAGATTATTCTATTCTTTTATTTCAGGAAGGTTGCATTTCTTGTAATCAGAGAAATAGCATTTAAATAGCACTTTAGTTTTCTAAACTGCATATAATGCTGAGAAAGGTGTACATGTGTTTAACAAAATAACTACACCTACATACAAGTAAAGTTACACAGACTGAGTAGGTTATATTTAGAAATATATATG
>LZPO01017288.1:1035974-1058905 GCA_001675575.1 Neotoma lepida | reverse complement strand
AGAAAATAAATTTATAGGTAGGCCCCCCACTGGAATAAATTATTCCTTGTCTTAGAGGGTTAGATACAGTTACAAGCAGCTCTTAATACAAGGGTGTGAGGATTTAGATAAATGATAAAGGGATAGATTTGTTTCTGTACTGAGCTTATGCAGCATTTAATAGTGCATTTAATTTGCAGCAGCATGGCTGAACACAGTGTACATTATGTAAACCAATATAAGCCAGGCATAGAAGATAAAACCTATATTACCTCACTTATATGTTGACTTTGAAAAAGTCACTCATGAAAGCAGAGGACAGAAATGGAACAGTAGTTACAGAGGTTGAGGGATGGGAGGTGGTATGGTGATAGGAAAAGATTGATTAAAAGACACAAATTTTAGTGTTATTTTTAAACTGAAATTCTTGAGTGTTATTTGAAATATCTGATTTCTCAGTTTCTTTCATGAATAATCTTTTCTAAAGATGCTGTTTCTTATTTATTTTTAATCTTTTATACTGATTGAAAAAGCCAAAGTCCAAATATGTATAATGAAAGAGTTTGAGGAGCTGTGGTGTCATTATCTTGAATTACAGTTGCTTTTATTCATATAAATAAATCTGATAAGATTAAATTTTCATGTGATATCTCAAATAGTTTGAAGCATGTGCAAGAGCATTCCAGCAGCATCTGCATGCAAATAATTTAACATAAATATTTTTGGTAAAGAATAGTGACATGTATCACAATGACAAATTTAGATGTATTAAAGAAATTATTTAAATTTGCTCTAACAGTCTAATAGAAATGTAAAATAGTATTCAAAGCACATAGAGAAATGTTTCTGTTTCTTTATGCCTCAAGCACCTTTCAAAGGCCTGTCTTCAATGTAAAAGGGTGCTTATAGGACAATACCCTGTTAGTATTCAAGGTGATAAAGTATTGCTTAAAAGTTACTGTTTTACTTGTACCCAAACCTCCAAAATGATCTTATCTTACTACAGATCATGTGCCATCTAGCAAGTGCTTTGATTTTCCCAGTATTTCAAATTGGATGTCTTTTTAGTAAAAGGGTTAAAAGATGATAAATGAACTTATGAAATCTTTTAAAGGTGACAAAAATTATTAATATCAAAGCAAAGAATTCATATCATTTTGTAGACAAATTATTGACAGAAATGCCCATGTAAACAAAGAAGCCCACTCATTGTTCACTGTGTGTCCCATATATATATATATATATATCAGATTTCTGAAGATTGGTATATAAATAGAGCACAGTGTTTGTCAAGAAGGGGATAAAATATAGCATGAAATCTTAATAAAAGAGATCATTCAATGACCTGAAGTGTTTTCTCTACAAATTAATTTCAGAAGAAAGGATGGTGAATACATTTAGGGCAAGTAATTTTAGGGGATTAAGGCAGCAGTCAGCATCTAAGAGTATTTACTGAGTTCAACATACAGTTTCCATCGTGGGATGAGAAAGAAATGAAATGAACTAGTAGAAAAAACACCTGGCCAAGTCTCATCCATAAGTATTGATCTCAACATAATTAATGCAAAGAGACAACTGTGTAGACTTTGTGTTAAAAAACTAAATATCAAGAAAAATGTAAGATTGTTTCTCAACTCCACAATTGTCAATCATTATGGCTTTGCAAATAGTCTAAAGGTTCAACATTAAAAAATAAAGAATTATTTCATAAGAGCAGTACAGGGAAACATTATTAAATGAACAAAAAAGAAAAATAGTTAATGGTATTTTATGCATTGTCCATACCATTTGTCCCTGTAAGACCATAGCCTTCAACACAGAAAATTTTATTAATAGATTAATATTAAATCTGTAGTTAATGGAATACCCTAAGATATCAGGAAGTGTATAATGATATGCGTATTTATTACTTTCCAGGAAACTGCTATCATGAAAAAAAAGTAGTGAGATTATTATAGATTATTAATTTCATGAAAACCCACAAAATTAAAAAGTGGTTTTTGTATAAAATATTTCTGTCTGATAATGTTAATATATGTGTGCTTACATAGGAAAAAAATCTCCCAGTAGTTAACGCTCATGTTGGAGAAAATATGGTGCATGTAATTAAGTTTTACTGCAAAACAGACAAGCTTTCTAGCTCAACTCAGATTTTGGTACATTCCTTTGGGAAATGGGTTGGGAGTCAATAATATGTTATTAAGTGGAGCATTCCTTATATTAATCCTGGATCTAATTTAGATCCTGAGATGCAGATTAAAGATCCTATTAACATTAAATATGCTCCTGATTTCATCATAGGATCAATCAGATGACTAGAAAGGCACTATATAGTAAACAAAGGATACTTTTGTAACTAGTTAAGATTTCATTCCTATTGAGAAAATGCAAAAATCTAAAACTATATATTACATATTAATGACCTACTTAGATAATTGAAATAATTTTTTCTTTTTCTCTGTGTACCAAATAATCCAATTATACCAGTTCCCAATTCATTTAATAAAAATAAAATATTCCAAAGTATAAGGTAGAATCCAAACAACTGTGATTTTTGCTCATGGTGGAAATTTGTAAACCACTGATAAACATTGCATATGTTCAATTTTATCAAAACTGACAGAGAAAGAAAACCATATTTTTTGATCAAATGAATTCTTTCAAAGGTAGCAAACTACTACATCTAAAATTAATCACCTTGTGGGCTATATTACTCCTGTCTCTTATACACATCTAGATGTGTATAAGAGACAGCCCTCTGGCAGCTTCACCCTGATTAAAGTCAGACTGGCACTAGCAATGTAGTTATCTTGGAAATAGAATAAATGGAAAGTTGCTAGCCTTAGCAGATTCTCTCTCTTTTTTTTTACTCAGAGACAACATAACTGTTACTTCAAAATGAAGCATCACGTGACTGCAGGACAGACATTTAAATAATCCCTGAACATCATCTTGCACATAGGATAGTTGATTATTCATATTTTAAATATGAATTTTCTGCTCTTCATTTGGCATCTATTTTGTGGACAGCTCTGGGTCTACTGATTATCTTTTATCTTCTGAATTATAGCTTACTCTAGCTGAAATATTTACCTCATAGGTCAATGGATCTCAACTGAGAATGATTTTGCCCATCAGGAGACATTTAACACTGTGTGGAGTGGACATTTTTGCTCGACATGATTGGCAAAGCATTGCAAATGGTATCTGTTGGGTATAGGCCAGGAATGCTGCAAACTAAATGATAGTACACTGCACAACCACCTGCCACAAAGACTTACTGGCCCCTAAATGTTAGTATATGCTGCTGTTAGGAAGAACTGATCTAGGAGTTCAAGGACAGCATTGGTCACATATTAAGACCTTGTCTTAAAAAATTAAAACCAAAAATTTTAAAGGAAAACAAAAAGAAAGCCTAGACACAGCTCACTAGTAGAGTGTCTGCTTAAAGTCAAGCCATACTGTGACAGTTCTCATGGACTCTTGGATTAATCATTGGAAGCTATCAAATAATCCTTGATATAGATGTACTTCCCACTGTGCTATACTCTTCTCTCATTCTCTTTCCATATTACTCTCCTCTGTCTGTCTGTTTCCTTTTTGGATTCCTCCCTGTATCTCTAGCAATCATGAAAAAAAATGAAACATGTTCTCTCTCTTTATGTGATATTTTATATATCCCTATGTTAATTCCAAGAAACATGTAGTTGGGGCATCAGAATGCAGTTAATTATCTTAATATATTACTTAAATTTCGTCTTTGGACTTGTATTTTCACCTATTACAGTATGGGTTGCTACCAATGAGTACATTGTATTATCATTTTTGAGTAATAACATAAAAATAGATTGTTTTTTACTTATGTGATTCTTGAAGGCAAGAAATAATCTCTCCTTCTACTGAACTCTCTTTGCAGGGTCCCATCACATGGTTCTTTCATAGTTCCTCTTGTATTGACTTTGTTGACCTTATGCTCCGATGTACATGTTCAACACTCAAGAAATATAGTACATGCAACACACCCCATACAGTAATAGGTAAAAGTACAAATCAGAAGAAAATTTAAATAATGTATTGAGAGAATTAACTCCATTCTGATGCCCCAACCACAAGCTTCTGGCAATAAACATATGTGGATATAAGACATCACATTAATGCTTAAATACTTTCCTTTCATTAGTATGTGATAGGGTAAATCTACTTAATTTTAAGAAGAAAACATGAAGTATGATTATCCCTTTTGGAAATATTAATAAATATGAGCATTTTCTATGCTGCTGAGTATATAACTCATCATTTATAGCAGTCATTGGATTAAAGTCAAAAGGTGGAAATAGACATTTCTGAAATGTTCTTTTTTATGTAAGAATATATGATGACTATTAAAACTATTTTCCTTTTGAAAGCCTAGCTCATAATTTACCATATTTTGGAGATGAGTGGATTGCTCTTTTTAATAGCCAAGCTAATTATAGACAAAGTAAAAATACTTCTGAAGTCAAAATTGATAGCTATTTCTCCAGAGAGGAGTACTTTATGAAAATGAAGATAATAATGTACAGAAAACATAATATTTCTCTTTTAGAAGATCTAGAATCTTCTCTTCTCTTTTGAGGCAGGAAATTAAAGCTGTAATATTGTTCTATAATATCACTGTGCTCCTAAGCTTTAAAGAATTTTAAGCTAGGAGCAATTCTATAAATGAGATGTATAGATGTTATTTTTTTCAACAAGCAATAGATGTCAGGCAAAACAAATTCTGTGAAATAATCTGTTCTTTTATACCAATATATTTAGAAATCATTTGTTTTAAACGTGAAAAAAATACAATCAATCAAAAGAATCCAAATCATGTTTCATTTTATGACTATAGATACTTAATACTATAGTCCTAACAAAGCCAAGCAAACTGTTGGAGCTCGGTAAATATATGTTGAATGAAGGAACTATTGAACAGCTGCTATTCAGCTAAAATTATACACAGGACTTAAGAGAAAGAAAATAAAAATGATTTTTAAAAATTTTTGATCAATGCAGTTTTAATTGCTGAAAAATATCTAGTAGACAGCTGATAAAATTAGCAAATTTTAATTTAAACATGTTAAATATAGAAACTTTGCCTTTTCCTTTTTAGTTACAAGGACTACAAAGTACACTTCATTAATGATTGTAAATTGACTATTATAATAAGAAAATAAGAAAAAATGATTTTCAAAGAATTAAATTGTTCATAACTTGTGAAAGACTCTGAGCTGGTAAAATATAAAAGGTTAAATGAGATTCAGGCAAGCACACTTTAGTTTTCATGAAGAAATCCTTTCTAACTTACATTTTGTATCAGTCTGTGACAGGACCAAATAAACCTGATTCCTAAGTCCAGTAGGTCACAACCCTCTATTAACTCATCAATTTCAATAGCATCAGTGAGTAGGATTTCCTCTTAGCCTCAGTCCTGTATAGAAGGATGATGAATACATGGTCATTTCTAGCTCAAAAATGTTGTTTGCTATTGATTTCTATATGATTAGCTTTTCATGACTGACTACCCAAATTTTTCTGAGTCAAATAGAAAGAAATGCTGTAATATTTTTTCAAAAGACAATTCCTATTACTGTGCTGATATGACTTAATTCTTCAAGGTATTTAACCACTTCTCTCAAATTCTTCTTGTTTAAAATAGAGTTAGTACTAATGGTAGTGTCAGAGGGCTATGAAAGTTGATAATGATACATAATAAAGTAACTATTACAATAATTGTAACTGTGATGACAAAATAAAAATATTGATATCCACTAAAGAGCATTATGGTTTGAATATGAATTATCTTCTGTAGGCTTATATTTGAATGTTTGTTTCTAGTTTATGTTGTTATTTTGGGAGGCTGTAGAACTTTGAGAGGCTGAGTGATGAAAGTAGGTCACCTGTGGCAGTCTTTGAAGGTCACTCAGTTTTCATTACAACTCAATTTTTGTGCATCCTCAACTGTGCCTTATAAGTATCCATCATATCCTACACCCACTACCGTGAGCTCCATCATGCCTTCCTGCAAAGATTGACCGAAATATCTCTGAAACCGTGAACCAAAACAAATTTTACTCAATGAGGTGATTTTGTTAGGTATTCTGTAATAGCTATCCAAAAGTGACTATTATAAAGAGGGTACCAGTTTAATGAGTTAATGTCCCTATAATAACAGGCAGTGTACTGTGCCGTAACTGATATTAGCTTTGTGGCAAGCTGTATACTTTTCTTAACATCTTAAACTTATTACATGATCCTCAATGTGTTCCCTAGTGCTGTGTTAAACTATTAATGCTTTTGTTAGAAGATGGGCTCAGCAAGCATTGTATGCTTATTGCTTTAGCCTGTATTAACTGCATTCTAAATTTCTAATGTCAATTTCCTGTTAAATATCGAATAATAAGGCTACATATTATATTCCCTCCAAAAAGCTTACTGCTTAGTTGTTAATTTGCTCAGTAAAGAATACACGGATCCCTTACAGCTTATTTATTTCCTATGATGTTTTAAATTCAAATTTCTCATTGTATTGCATTTTTATATAAAAATCCTTGTTATATGTAACTGTGAAATAAAAGAAATGATGCTGAAGAAATTAGAAATATGTAGAGGAATATTGAATCAAACAGATGGCAGATAATCAAAATAATACAGTTGTAGCTTTACTTTTCGTTTGTTATATTCCAGAGAGGAAGAGAAACAATGGAAGGCAAACTAGAAAAGCTGTCACAGTGCTAGCAATTTCCTTGTGTTAAAAACACAGTTCTTGCCTTAGATGTTTAGAGTAGGAAATGGCTGGGTTGCAAATTGGAAGCACTACCAACTGTCCACATCCGCATCTCCCAAAAGTAAAAAAAAAATAATGTCATGACAATCTTTAGTGCCATGAGGGAAGGGCAATCTTTCTGGGAATGCTGCTCAGATATGTTGACCAAAATAATTCTTCACTCAGGAAACAGACTTTCCAAAATAGTGGTAGACACAACAGATGCTTAGGCGGAGATTGTGCAGAAATCTCAGCATTGCTGCTCTATTATTTGAATATATATTTAAATTAAGCATGTCTGCAGACCTGTCAAATTGATACCTTTTATAAATATTGAATTTTTTAAATGATGAGCTATCTCAAAAATGACAGGCAATGTTCTCAGTAATAGCCGCAGACAACTTCAGTTAAAAAAAATGACTGTGCCATAAACTAAATTTAACTTATCATATTGTCATTCTAGTCTAACTACTAACTTACTAACATCGAGATTATTATTGTGTTAAAATTAGAACAAATATTTATGGCCTAATTTTGCATTCTTTTGGCTGCAATGAGTCAGTTTATGAGTTACAAATCCCCTGCTTTCTCTCATTTAAAGGGCATGGCTCTGCCTTTGTATTGTATCCCATGGGCAGGCAAGTTTGGACAATTTTATCTTCAATCAAGACTCTTAGCTGGCCAAATTGTACTGGTAAATACCACTGAGTTTGATTTGCTAATCAAAAATGTCATTGAGGCTGACTGGATAGCTCACTGACTAAAAGTGCTTGTCATCAAACTTGATGACCTGAGTGCAACCCTTGGACTCACATGATGGAAAAAGAGAGTTAATGTCACCAAGTTGTCCTCTGACCTCCACATGTACACCATGCTGCACATGCACACACAAATACTCACATAAATAAATACATAAACACATTAAACATTAAGGGTTTATTTAAGTTGAACTTTCTGGTACGTTCCTTCAATACTAGCTATTTGATCTTAGGAGTTAGAGGCCAAACAGGACAACATAACAAGACCTTGCCTCTATCAGAATATGATAGTGATTTCAGCACTCAAGAGGTTTGCAGCAGGAGAATTGCTCAAATGCAAGGCTACCTGAGGCTTACACAGTGAGTATCTCACCAGCCAGGACTACAATGTGAGACCCTGTGAAAATATGGAGAAAAAAACCTGGTTCAACAAAATAAAGCAAAACATTTCTGTTTTTTTATTAGTTTAGACTACAAAAATTTGTCAATACTATTGTAGTTCAGAGAACTATGTTCATGTCATTCTGGAAGTCAGGTAAGTGGAATGTCAGTTAGAATGGGTTGTATTAGATTGAAATTGCATTTTCTATTCAGCTAAGGTACTTTTTAAATTATACTAATTACCCTAGAAGATAAGTCTGCATAGGAAGATGTTGGTGGTAATAAAACAGGACGTAAGCCAGTTGTGTGGTAGTTTATTTAAAGTTCATCTGTCCTGTTCCGAGCTCATGGGAGCTCATGGACTCTAGAAGGACAGCTGGGGATCTTACATGGGACCGACCTAGGCCCTCTGCATGTGGGAGACAGTTGTGTAGCTTGGTCTGTTTGCAGGGCCCCTAGCAGTGGGACCAGGATCTTTCTCCGGCGCACAAGCTGGCTTTTTGTAACCCATTTCCTTTGATTGGATGCATTGCTCAAACTTGATGCAGGGAGGAGGAGCTTAGTCCTGTCTCAACTTGATATACCATGCTTTGTTGATTCCCATGGGAGGCCTTACTCTTTCTGAGGAGTGGATTGGGGGCAGGAAGAAAGGAGGTGGGGAGAGGGAACAGGAGGAGAGGAGGGAGGGGAAACTGTGGTTGGTATGTAAAATAAAAAAAATTAATAAAAAGCTCATTTGTCTAAATTATCAAAGCTATTTGCAAAATAAGCAATCGTATAGATCTTCCCTTTTTAATTCCTTACTGCAATTACAGTTGTCACAAGCTCCATTTGCCTCTGGTTTACAGACAGTAGTACACTATTCTAGTGTAAACACGACCTGCTTCAGACAAAATACTACTTTTGCTCTGATTCTCAAAGGCTGTGCATGATTCCCTTCCTCTTCAGTTTACTGCTTTCTTCTCTTGTGAATTATTAGCGTGATAAGAAACAAAGATCATTTTTTTGCCTTCAGTCACTTGAATGAAAAGGTCCATGGCTTCAGAGAAATAGCTCAAAGATGGAGTATCCTTGCATTAGGATGCAGTGTATTTAGAAATGCTCAATCAACTTTCTGACAACCACTGTCTTCTAATGAGAGTGGAAATGAAAAGTTTATAGTTTGTCTCATTACACATTAATAGAGATATTTAAAAAAAATCTGCCCTCTATTTGGTTTATAGCTTGGTACTATAAAAATTACGTGATGGAAAATGATAGATGTTTAATTATTGATATTGTTTTCTTTTATTTGTTAGAAGCAGTATCACACAAAATTGTCTAGGATGGCTTGCTATGTAGCTGAGTCTGGCCTCTGACTTCAAATTGTCCTGTCTTTCTCCTTTCAAATATTGGGAATCCTGGAATGTACTCATACATACATTTGGTGCTGTGTGCCATTTTGTTTTTGTTTTTGTTTTTTTGTTTGTTTGTTTGTTTGTTTTCGAGACAGGGTTTCTCTGTGTAGCTTTGGTGCCTTTCCTGGAACTCACCACTGCTCGGCTCTGTGTGTCATTTTTAATGAATGTTTATTTTGTAGTAAAGGTTTACCATGGGGATGTGAGGTCAAGTAATCATGCTTCAGTGAAACTTCAAAAGGAGAAAATATGTAAGTGGGCAGTTGGCAGCCAAGCGCATAGTGTGATGGAGATACACAGAAAGTGTTAAGGAGACCTGAGAAGAAACATCTCACTGAGACTCAGTCATTTTTTCAAAGCTTACTTATAATAGGTCAAATTTGTAGGATGATCAAGAATGGGTTAGAAAAAAGGACAAGATGAGTTATAAGCACTAATACATAAAAAATTTAGTCTTTTTATTTTCTTTTACCCTTTCAGTGTTATGTCTTTCTATGTAATGAGTTGACTTAGGGATGAAAAGTTCATCCACATTTCTATGGGTAGAAACGAAAGAAAAATCTACTAAAACTTAATTTCTCCTCTTCAGTTTATTGCTTAATTTCTCTAACTTTAGAGAAGCTTTTACCATTTCAGAATGATAACATCATGTTCTGGGTGCATGTGCTGCAAGTGCTACCTGGATCCCTGGGCTGAAACAACTTTTCTAATTGTTAAACCTGACTGTCAAATTATAAAGTGCTGCTTCAACATGCCATAGTCACTTATGTATCTTTATAATAGCAAAAAACAAACCTAGTATTTATTTTCTTACTTCTTTGACTAATATAATTATATTATTTTCTCCTTTCCTTTCCTCCCTTCAATCTCTCCTGTATACCTCTTCTTGCTCTCTTTAACATTCAAGAGAACTAAGAGTACCATAAGCCTATGGCTACAGCATTGGTATAGCATTTTCCTACAAAGCTTGTGACTTTCAGGTCAACCTTTTTTATAGTGCTGTACTTTCCACTATGGCTGACTTAACATTTGCAGTCATCCTACGGAGAATGCCAGTAAAGTTCAGGAACATATTACAAAATGAGAAAAACTCAAGGCACTAAACTAACAAGTCAGAAAGCAAGTATTTGTAAAGTTAATAAAATAATTTGTATATTAAGAAACTGTAAGGTTGAAGAGTCTATTGTAACTTGTATTTCTCTATGAACTGCCTATCTTATTTAGTTGACTACAAGTGTTATGTTTTTCTAACTTTAAGTTACTCTGGGAAGCAGATAATGTAGTTTAACAGATGAGTGCTTGCTCAGCAGGCCTCATGCACTGAGTTCTATCCCAACCCCAGGAGAAAATATTGAAATTGAAGTTACACTACAAATGTTATAGATCCTATCAGTTGTCTTTATAGGTTAGGCAAACCTCGTCTTAATTGTCAGCAGTATAATATGAAAATATTCTAGGCACCAATCCATTACAGTTAAAAAGAAAACAAAAATTAAGTGACATTTTATAAGGAATATATTACTATATGCTAAGGTAGAGGTCTTTTGAAAAGACATTCAAACCAGGTTTGTTGGTATACATCTGCAATCCCTGGACTTATGGTCGATGCAGCAGGACCTGGTGTTAAAGGCCAGCCTGGGCTACATAAATGAGACTCTGTCTCAAAAGAAAAAAAATATTAAAAGTCTCAATGTATGAAAGTACATACAATATTTGAAATTGGGATAGATTACTAAACTACTAATGGTGCCCACAAGTTAATTGTGAAAGTACAAACATCATTGCATGTATGAACCAGCATTAAAGAAATTGTATTTTAAACAAGATTCCTGAAAATTGCTTTCCATATGTATTTTCTATTTTATGTCTTCTTACATATACTAAGTAACTGTTCTGTATAGCATTTTCAAAGTGACTTTTAAACTCTTATTGAAAGAAAGCATAGCTGGTATAAAACACAGGAATAGTCTTTTAAATTTGCAAAGAATCTTCTAAACTTGAATGTAATAAAGGCAATGCTATTAACTAGTTTGACTATAATTTTCAAACTGATGACCACTTCAGCCACTGACTTTACATGCAGTATTTTACATAAAAATTTTATTGAACTTAAGAAAAGCTTAAGCTGTAGAAATTACAATGATTAAAATAATGCAAATTGTCCTTATTTTTCCAAAATTAGAACAATGTGAACCTTATATGTTCGTATTACTTTATTTTGTTGGTATGTGAAATATTGTATTACAAAAACACAACAGATATATAATTTATTTATTTTGTTATGTTCCTTGGTGACAAAAATCTGTTTTGTAATCTTCCTTAAATGTGTTGATAAAATTTGTTTTAATGAAATTTATAAATATACTGGCTAGAAGTAATATTGGCCAAATTTACGTTCTTTTCTATCTTTGCCTACTTGCCAAGATACTTAAGCTATTTTAAACTGCAGATATTTTTTAAAGTTATGTTAAAAAATAACTTCACAAAACATTCTTTTCATCAAAAATAACAACCTTACCCACTCCAATAGGCTTGCAGAAATAATTCACCAAGAACATGCTCACCTGAAAACTCCAGCCTCTACTGCAGAACAGTCTAATAATATACCATCAAAAGTTACCCGTAGGAACCCCTTGAAAGCAAGAGTAGAATGTACTTCTGATTGAAGAAAATAGTTCCAAATGTGTATGAGCTTAGTAGTGGAGAACACATTACATTCTTTGTGTCTTTCTATTTGCTCATGAAAGAAATGGTCTAGGAATAGATAGCCCATGGAGAACTATTTCTGGAATATGCTATAAAGTAAAGAAGATAAAATAATTTCTTCAGGTCAAGGACTCTTATATTCCCATCTTGTCATTAATTCAAATATTTTAATGTTTTTATGAATAAATAATTCTTCTTAATCATGTCTAAAAACAACGAGAAATTGAGTTTAGTGTTGACTATCAATAGGAAAAGTTTGTCATAAAAGTTAGTAAGATAACCTTCATTTGTATTGTTGCTTTAACAGGAATTTGCTCATAATCACAACTGCTTTTTAATGAGGGCTTCATGATATAAAATTTTCCAGACTTGACTTTTAAAGGGGGGAAAACAAGGTTATGCAAAAATATTTCATTTGATCTTCATTTTTTTCTTACATGAAATTAAACAATTGGAATAGGTTGTTTTCACTTTTAAAGTCCTCTGAATCCATGATAATGGTTTTGACCAGTGTTAAACAAATGTACAGTATTAGACAAGTATTTGACATCTAAGCAATCTAGGAATTAACAGTCTTCTTGGTTGCTCGTTATGTTAATTCAAACTCGTTTGTATTGGGCAAAACAATTGAATCCTTGAGTGGCGTGTCAGCATAATAATAACAGTAAGTTAGGATTTCATTGACAAATTCATTATTCCTATAGTCAGTCCTATAAGATGTCCTAAATGCAGAAGGACTGGTTCAACGGCAGGATTCCTGTACAACTGACATTTTGAAATGAGCAGTATATTCACATCTTCCTTGTAGACTGTGTAGTAAAGATAATTAACTATTCTTGAGGAATGGGAAGACTAAATTAGCCCATGGCATTTGGAAACTCTTAACAAGAGTTTCTTGTTAACAGGTCAGAGGACTTTAAAAGTGAAAACAACCTAGTCCACTTGTTTAATTTCATGTAAGAAAAAATGTATATAATAGTATATATTAATGACAAAATGAATGATATCTATAGTATAAATGAATGATGCACACCATAACTTTTTAAGGACATTATTATAGCCTTCAGAAAAATATCAGATTCAAGTCAATGAAATATCATGATTATAAAAACCATATTATTGTTCTTCTAGTATTCTTTCCACTACATTAAACTTCATCTTGTTATTAACTGATATATTTTGTTTCTTTAGTATTTTATATCTATGTATGGACTTATATAAAAGTCTTACCTGACTAGTCTTGAAGAAAAAATATACACCTGAAGTTTTTGATTAAAACTACTTTGAGTTAAATGTTTAAAACAACAAATTCATCTATACCAGTTATTTTTGAAATTATCTCATTTTAGTGTTTTTCTACAAAGACATATTTTTGAAACACTATAGTGAGAAACACAATCCTCCTACTACCATTCCTGTTTTTGTAATTTGGTATTTTGATGAAAATGCTGTAATACTTTATATGCCAAAAGTGCTTTTACACTTATTCTTGGTGTGTTTTTAAATAGCCTCACAAAAATGGCAATTATTTGACTGCTTTCTATTATAAAAAATATTTCCCCTTCCAAGAAATAAACAAGAATATCAAGGTAACTGAAATAAAAGTAGGTTTTAAGATTTCAAAACTATAAAATAACAAGTATTTTCTGCTACTACATTCTGACTTGTAAGAAGAAAATAAAGTGTATTATAGAGTACACACTCGTCTCATTGCTGAAGATGAAATCCATGGTAATCTCCCCAGGAACTAGGCAACACCTAACCCTACTAAGCATTCTTTCCCTTTGTGAAAAACACGAAATTTCAGGACAGGAAATAACTGTGTAAATAATGTAGTCTTCGGAATCTGACCTTCCATTTAACTGTCAGCCAAAATTTCTTAAGCAACTTTTTCCTCAGTTAGTGAAATCTCTAGTTTGAGGAAGCATCTAATTTTATAAAGGGTGAGAAGGGAACACAACACTAAACACACTTGGCTATTTCAGCGACTTTCTAAGATAAAACTGATGCCCAAATATAAAGCCACTAACCTAGTAAATACTTACCATAACTGAAATATTATGAAATTTGTTGATATCATTCATCTGAAAGGATTCTTAATACAAAGCTGCTTGATTAAGTTATCAAAAGGTATAGGATTTGCACTAATAAATGTATTTCCACTTTTTTTTTAAGGAAAAGTATTGGGGCTTATCAATTAGGAGAAATTTTTGATAGAATGTTGGTATTTTAAAAGATAATTTCATAAAAATTTAAATGTAAAAACGTTTAATTCTCAGAAGTCAAATAGTTTAACATACAGCAAATTCTTTTACTAGGTTCACATTGCCTGAGACTCTGAAAACCTTAGTCTTTGCCAAAGCCTAAATATATGAATGCTGAGGGTCTGTTTCTCTCTTCCGCTTTCGCCAGGATGAGACTTGGGCTTATATTTGCTAGGGAATTTTTTTCAATGTAGGAAAGAAGATTTAGAAGTCCCTCTGTGGTATTCAGAGACATTTGTATGTGAGAGTGTTCTACGTAAATGATATGCTGGCAAAATTGAATAATAGTATGAAGATAAATCATCTCTATTTTAACCTATCATGTTCATTTCTGTTTCAGCATGTTTTATAAGGAACATCACAGACAGAATATTTATCTTTTTTTATGTGCCATAACCACTGATGAGTAAAAATTAGTTTAAAATATAATCTGGATTTCCCAACCTGAAGTGTTTCATCAAATTTCCAAGAATGATGTTGAGTTGTGACATCTCCATCGTGCTTGATCTGACTAGGATCAATCATAATTACAACTCACATTATTACATTCTCATCAGTAATATATAGAATAAGTGCCACTGCTTGGGCTATCAGCATGGTTATATATTTTCCAATTTGGCACAAAGAGGAGCTTCTAGGGAAAATTATTTCTTTTTCCCAATAAGTACAAGCATTGACCTATTCCGTTTCTTATAGGAAAACAAACTTAAGGAGGAAATTTAGAATGAATCCTTTGATTTACAGGTATTTTACAGATTTCAGAACCATGATGAGAAGACTCTGGGGCTTAGGAGGATATTAGGGAAACGGGAAGAATGGAGAAGAAACAGATTTTTTTCTCTAAATGACCTGTAGCTTCTTTTTCCTTTTGCCTAGCTAGACAAAAGAGAAAAGATTTATTTTTATGAGGAATAATAGGAATCATTTCTATAAAACTTAGGCAGCAGAAAGCTCAAAAATATGTTTCTTTCTTTTCTCATTTTCTCTTTTTTTTGGTCACAATGAGGCTTGAGCTCAGGGCCTTGGACATGCTATATAGTACCTACTGTATCACTGAGCTATGCTTGCAGCCCAAAACATTCCTTTTAGAGATAGAAAAAAAAATCTCAATATAATTCCCAAGGCAGACAACCTTATATTATTTTACACTTTGAAATTTACATATATTTCTACATAGACACACAAACATATATATGCATGTAACAATAATAATCAAAGGCAATGAGGCTATCAACTTGATAGTGGAGGAGACATGTTAAGGGAGGGTAGTTGCCAGGTGCTAAAGTGAGGGTGAAACAGATGTAGTTCTTTCCCAATTAAAAGTATTTTTAAAAAGAGCAGCATATTAAACAACATAAAAAGCCAATTTATATTTGCAAATGTCATTGATAAATGTTTCCTTGCCTTAATAACTTTTTCATAGTTAGTTCAATATCTACATAAAATAATACTACTTTCTCTAAAATTTTATCAAAACAACTATCATTGGCAGAAAATCATTATTTCAATCTATGCAAAGTAACCTCATCCATAGTTTAAGGACTATTTTATATTATCTTTCTTCTACTAGTGCTTTTAATATTTCCTCCCTTGGGTTTCCATGTACTCATTTATTGTTTCATTTATTAAAAATTAAAAATTTTAGTTCATTAAATGAATTCTCTAATATTTAAATTCATTTATCCGAATGTGAGTGATATAAATAGTAAGTATGCATGCTAAAAGCCAGAATTTTATAGGTAGACAATATGTATTAAAAATATTTTAATCTGAAAAATGCTTTAATTTGAAATTTTTTAATTACTAAAAATGAAAAAAAATTATATATTAAAAATAAGATACCTATTTGTCATTTATTTGAAATTTTATTGAATTGAATTTTCTTTCTTTTACTGTAGCATATTTGGCCATAAAAATGTGTCTTTAAAGCATTTGAACACTCAAAGTGTATTTGAACACCCTGGGGGTGTAGATACAGAAAGTCAGCAGAAATATGAAATATAGTATGGAATATATTTCTCAATAGAGAGCTCTCATATATTCTAAGAGGTATAAAAACACAAAAACAATTAACATTAGTCCCTCTTTTAGGAATAGGCCCTATAGAAAGAAAAAGACTGACTTGTTAAGATTTAGTAATTAAAAATTAGGTTGGGGTAGTAGGTAAAGGCACCTGCTGCTGAGCCTTATGACCCGAGTTCAATTCCCAGGGCCCACATGGCAGAAAGAGAGAACCAAAATCCCAAAGTTGTCTTGTGAGACCTCCCATGTACTGTGACTGGGTTGCAAATATGGCATCCCATTTGTAAAACAGAAGAGGCAGGAAGATTTTTGTAACTTTCATCCTGTTTTTTAAAGCCAGGGGACAAGAAGTCCCACGTGAAAGTTGCCTAGACCATAAGGAAAATACCATTAAGGACAGGAAGATGCCAAGGGAAATTTGCACGTATTATTAATTAACTCCTATCTTCCTAACCTTTTTGTTACCCAGCCAATGACAAGAGCCCAAGTTATTCAGCTTTATCACATTTACAATTTGTTCCTTTCCCCCAATAGAATAGCATAGATATTCAATTCTTGTTGTGTTTTGAGGGCTTAACTTTCTCACATACATACCAGGTCAGTTTTTACTCCTGTCAGTTTTTACTTATGTTAATCTAATGAATGGAGTGATATAGCCTGATTAAAAAGGGCTAAATTCATAATTGCTTAATCATGTACAAGTCTATTATTTATTTTATTTCTGTGTTTAGTTATAATTTATTTTTTGCAGAGTTAAGGATCAAGCTCAGGGACTTTGCATGCAATTTTGTACAACACATTTTGTAGTTCTCAAGAGTATTTTAAATTAAATCTTTAGTTAATATTCAAAATAATGAGTTTCATTATGATTTTTAATATACACATTATTTTGCAGAGACTGATTTCACTACATTTCCTATACTGGCCTAAACTACTGTGCTTAAGATTACTTCCCAGGTAAGCATTCTGAGTTGCTGGGAATATATGTATTCACTGACATGCCCAGCTTTTAATCTATTGAAAGCTTTGGTGTTTTGTTGGTGATATTTAGGAGATTCTTGTTAAAATCAAGAAAGACATCTCATTTGTTAGATGACTACAAGGCCCCTATTGTTTTTAGTTAGAGTTTGGTTATGTAGCCTAGACCTTGCAGTCCTCTTGTCTCTGTCTCCCAGGTGCCGAGATCACAGAAGGGTACTAACTCAGCCCTACTCAAACATAAGCTCTTTTCATTATCAGTTAGAGTATCAATAGAATTTTATTAACTGAGTTCATGTTTTTCATTTAGCTACTTAAGGAAAATAAAATATTTTAAGACTAACATTTTCTGAGTAAAATGGGAGAAGCTTCTAAATTGAGACTTCTGAGATCATGATCTGCAGGATATGAAACAGGTATAGGAAAGAAATGTAATCATCCTTCCTATTCAATAACAAGTTCTGAGGTCCTGTTCTTTCCCGCACATGGTCTGACTGATAATCTGCAATAACGCTATGACGGCAGAAGTAGAGTTTCTCTAATATTCCCATTAGCAGTACAAAATCAATTCCAGCGCTTAAAACTTTTGGTTATTACATTTCTTAGTTTGACCTAAGAGAATTGTCATGAGAATGTGTTGGCAATGTCTTCAGGATTTGAGAGAATTCAATTGAGCCCTTTTCCTTTATGTAGATTTTACATCGACCTTTATAAATATGAACGTATGTGTGTGAGTGCATATGTGTCTATGTGTGACCAAATATGCACACTGCACATCTCATTTCAAGCACATATAGTCTGATTAACATTTAGCGTCAACTACATAGTCAGGGAAAATCCTTCTGTTCACAGTATATTCATAGCATCTTTATGCCTTAATTTATGCTGGGGCTCAAAAATAGTTCAAAGTATAAGAAAAAGAAGAGAATGACTAGTCCTACTAATGGAAAGCAATTTTATATTGGAAAATGGCCTGTTGCAAAACAGCATTGAATGACCTCATTTAGTACAAGTTCTCCAGAAAAATTGAAACAAAGAATATTTTAGAACCCTGATTCTTTCAGCCATGCTAGAAGATAATTTTGGTGATCTGGAAAGACATAAAAGGGAAAATTGGTGACATTAGAAATGGACCCAACCATGCATTCATTTTTCCTAACATTGTGTACATTTTTTATTAAAGCAGGCAGAAAATAATTGCAAAACCTTTAGCCTGCTTGTAATTATTCTTTTCTCCTTCACTGGTAACTATTCAAGATTACTCAAGCATCATAAAGTTCCATATGATTTATTATCGATAAGAGATCACCTCCGAAGCTCTTTAGTTTTGAAATTTGCCAAATCTTGTGCTATTATATTTTAAAACATAAGGCTTTGCCACTAAGAAGATGGTATTTTGAATTCTTTCCAGTATCCATTGTACTATGGTTAAAATACTAGTCAGTGTTTCAGTATCTTCTAGAGCTGAATGTTTCCTAGTTGCTAACTGATGCTTGCCTTCCAAGAAGAAGTAAAAAACAATTATTTCATTGAAGTGGCATACAATGGCAATTCCCAAACTGATAAAATTTAAGGGTGTAATTACAACAATATCCCAGAGTCAGTCTCTTCCATCTATAGCAGTGGTTCTCACCCTTCCTAATGCTGCAACCCTTTAACACAGTTCTTCTTGTTATGGTGACCCCAACCATAAAATTATTTTTGTTGCTACTTCATAATTGTGATTTTGCTACTGTTACGAATTATAATGTAGATTTCTGTGTTTTCTGATGGTCTTAGGTGAACCGTTAGAGGGCTGTTCAATCCCCAATGGGTCACAACTCATAGGTTGAGAACCACTCATCTAACTCATCATGAACTTCCTTGTAGATTCCTCACATATTTTTTCTTGTCTTATATCCCCACCTGCTGCAAGTCGTTGTAATATTGCTCATAATATACTTCCTATGTGAAGTATATTCTGTGTCCTCCAGTAGCTCAAGAAATCAATATTGACAGTAATGACAGAGAAAAATCCAAATTCTATTGTGTTTCTCCCAAAGCTCAATATAGTACTTCTCATTTCCCTTTCAACAAACACTGGCCCAATAAACACAGCAGACTGGCATATGCACAGCACACATCTAGGTCAGGGCATAGTCTTCCCCGGACCTAGCATGTAGCTTTCTGCTTCTTCACCTTCATTCGTATAGAGAAGAAGGAATACGCAGTTGGTATGAATTTGGATTCAAATAAGGAGTTCAATCTTTCAACTGGAGGAAGACTTCAAGGAGCCTAAGCCTTCTGTCCTCTGGGCTTTAACTCAGCCTGCCAGACCTCCTGTTATCTGAACAGTTTTTTAGCTCAAAAGCAAACAATTCCAGGGCATTTTTGATGTCTTTGTAAAGATAAAAAAAAAATACACTTTACTGAGTGCATCTATTTGATCTAAAAAAATTGCAAACAACAACCATAAAGTATCATAGGGCCATAATAATTTTGTTTGAGCCCTTTGTTTGGCACATGATTTCCTGCACTCCAACTAATTAATTAATTTCAATGACTAATCTGATAGGAGACAAAACCTTTAAACTATACTTCAAAAGTTGTTACTCCTAGAGATTGTAAAGAATTCTTCATTTCAAAATAATAGTTTTTTTTCAATATCTATAAAAATGGAGCCATTTTGAGTCCAAATGATCTTTTATTTTTCCCTTTGAAAGTGGGCCTTTTTTACCTCAGAAAGCTGAAATGAAATTTATTTCCTTTGTACTCTAGAATAATAGCAAAAGAAAATAAAAGGTTATTGTATTAAAAGATTAAAGAGAATTCTGTGTTGCAGAGGGAGACATTATGCTAGGCATTTTGGTAGATTAGTCACCTTTATTTAATGTGGCTTTTATTTCTCCATGTATTAGGAATCCATAGTCAAAACTTATGATCATGAACAAGAGATTTGTCAGGATTGACATTTACCTACTTAATATTAGATACTTTTATCAAAGATAATCATTAAAATGTAAAAAGTATCTCTCAAACACTGAAATAAAATTTCATATATTTTAGTCAATGACAATTTTGGACTTTTCTTCCATGAAATGATCATAATGTTGGGGCTTAAGTTGTTTCTATGTGTGACATCTTGGGAAACCAAGGCAACCGTTTCAGGCCATCACATTATTATAGGATGAATCACTTCACTACACTACAACAAACTTCAGGGAAGTGAAAGACATAGAGTAAATGCTGAAGATACCTAACTTGGAAGGAAAGAATATGAAATAACCTTTCAACAAGCACATGTCAGGTTAAATACAACACATGGAGAGAAAATTAGACTGTGTCCTTCTAAAAGTTTACTGCCTCCTTTCTTCCCCTCTTTCCTTCCATCATTTGGAAACAATTCTTTGCTCTGTTGCTCAAGTGCTCTTCATATTGCAGGATATCTAGTAGCTGGGAGCTACAGGCTTGACACTCTCTCATCTGGATTCTGGTTACTAACCTTTTTGGAATCTGTTAGAATGTACTCAATGATATAAATGACAAATTAGATCTCTGTGTAAAAATTAGAATGGAAGATTCATGTTATTTTAAAAGCCTCTAAGTCTATAAGTACTGAAGTTAAAAAAGAAAACAAGGATTCAATCAAAATGTCTATAGTCAGATTGCTCCAAGTAACCAAGTGAGATCATATAGAATTTTTTATCTATTTTTAATAACAAGGAATATTTTTGTGCTTCTATGCGTTCATCTTGTTCTATTATATAGTGCAGAATAGTTGGTACTGAGAATAAACAAATTTTCTCACAATTATTCAACTATGAGTTTATTACCTATGTCATAGGAAATGTTAGTTTAATGTTTATAAAAAAACTCTAGTTTTATTTTGAAGATACAGTATAGGAACAATAGGCAGCAACTGGTATAATGCTCATTTCCATATTTCCTTGAAGTTTAGATATACTTGATTTTGCTTTTAATGTCCACCATGAACAGCATTATGAAACACTATCTCAGAGTCATCATCTTTCTAAACCACAATGAAGAGTGTCAAGACTTCTGTCTGGTGGATGGTACAGAGTTTAAAAGTCTGAAAATGAAAGTTCTAGAAGTACTTCTGCTTTAATAATTGGTATGTCATTTCCACATAGCACAATAACTCACCTATCGTGTGTATAGAATAACCATCCTACAAGTTTCAAAATATTGCTGGAAGGCTTGAATGAACTGACATTAATGACATCATTCACTATAAAATATCTCATCTATTGTGTATTTTAACTTAGGAGCATTGGTTAGTTGTGATTATACATCACAACCACAAGGCTTAAAATTTTTAGATTTATAATTTGTAAAATTTGTGTAAAATTGGACGGACACAATGAGAAATCTGCCTGAAATGGAGAGGTATATTTTCTTTTAGTTTCCTTATTGAAGAAAGTAGGAATTCTAATTTTTGAAAAGGACTCATTCTTTCAATGTGACTAGTACGATGTCAGAATTTTCCAAAAAAAAACTTTTCTGTTAACATGAGAAATGGTAAGCGTGTAATATTTCAAATTCTAACACTTAGGTTGTATAGTTACCATAGAAACACAACTTCAAACACTGGTTCACTAGAAACCATATGTTATTATTCATTTTTTCTAAGGATTTTCTTAGTAGAATATCCCGAAAACCTAGACTATGACATTTCTGAAAATATATATAATGAAGATTTGGCCCAGGATGTGTTTATAGAGTTGTGTTTCATTTAACTAACAAACAGTTGTTTCTAAGTTTAAAATGTCTCCACACTACCCTGCCCTGGAGCACATTGTTTGGATTAATGCATGACTCTGAGCACAGTTTTTCTCTTCTGTGCTTACTGTCCATAACATCATTTGCCATAACCCTGAGCTAGCCAATGGCTGATATATTTTCTTGTTAGAATATAGAATAATATATTATTAATACAATTTCATGGAGTCAATATCATATAAAAATAGAATTTTAGGATTCCTTTGAGTTGAGTAGGCTAACAATTCATTAGAAAAATGTGCTTATTGACAGGACCGGTGACCTGAATTTGTTATGGGATCCACATAGTGGAAGAAGAGAATTAACTTCTGCATGTTGTCTTCTGACCTCTACATGTGCACTATGGCAAGTGTGCACCCTACACATATATTAATAAATATATTAAATATATAAATATATTAAAATAAAATTTTTGGAACTATTTAGTGTTTGTTTTTTAACTTTTCTTTATTCTTGATAATTTTATGCATCCATAAATGAAATATTATCATATGTACTCTATCACTTCCCCCAACTCCTTCCATATTCCCCCCAATACATTCCTCTTCCAACTTCAAGTCTTCTTTCTTTCTTTCTTTTTTTTAATAGCCTACAAAGTCAACCTAGTGTTTTCTATATGCACATGGATGTGGGCATATCCATTGGAGTGTAGGAATCCTATCAATGGCCACATTCTTAAAAAGAATGATTTTTTTTATCCTTTAGTAATGATGCACTGCCCAAAGCTCCCCAGTAAGGGGTGGAGCCTGGAGTTCTAGTTTATCTATGTTAGGACTGCTGTTGGCTTGATCTTGTGTAGGTCTTGTACAAGTAACTGTAGCAAAAAAAGTTTCTAGTGTTTCAAAATATCACTTACTATTCCCCCTGCTTATAAATAATA
>LZPO01017288.1:1015015-1028815 GCA_001675575.1 Neotoma lepida | reverse complement strand
GAAACCAGGACTCCTCTGACAGAGAATGAANGCCATATGTAACACTCTGTGTTTCTCTATGTGTAGTTTTTCACTAAAACTGACTGATCTTTTAAGTAAACATTTGTTTTACTGATCAGGTTAGCTCACAATCTATAATTTATATTTTCTGCTGACAGGTTTGAGTATATTAAACTTCACAGAATGTCATCCTATGTTTCTCTCTGCTTGTTATAGTCCAGGGTTTATTTCAACTTCAAAAAAACAAATAAATGATTACGCATTTAATGAATTTGATAAACTATAACCACAAAATGCAACCAAGCATAGAAGAAAGTGAATATAAGGCAAAGTTGTTTGTATTATGGGCCTGTTGTAGTACTTTTATTACATTGCTAAGTAACTAGCTACAATGTGTCAGGGTGNAAACCCAGGGCCACTTTCATGCTAGGCAAGTGCTCTACTATCAAACGACACCATCAGTCCAAGATTAGTATTATGGTTTAGATTATGTAAATCATTACCAAAAATTGAAGTCCTTAATCTCTTTAATATTTAGTTTCTTCATAGTCATAAAGTANAATTCATTGTATTGTAAAGTCTTGATGTTATGTATGAAAAGAAATGATTTAAAAATTTGCTAATCTTAGACATGACTTTAAGAAAGAGGGCATGAATTGTATGTAAAACTGATCATTTCAATTTATTCACGATTGTGAATGCATTTGTACATGGATTTTGAGTGAAATTTGGAGGAATTTACTGAATTCTTNTTTCTTCCAGCTAAAATATAGTCATGCAATTTTATAACAGTATCAATGTAAATAAAATTAATCAACAATACACAGTACTATATGCCATCATAAACATTCTCCATAATAAATATAAAATTAAGAAATATTACCTGAGATACTGAAGTGCTTGTTTATTAAAATGTGATGTCCCTTTCATGCATTACTAAAGAAAATTTAAAAACAATACCACTATTTTCCTTCAACTTTTGTTATAGCCCCAAAGAGGAAGAAACTTGTCAATAAAGAGTAAGCAGTATGGACAGAAATAACAGCTTGAGCACCAAAAACATACAAATTTATTGCATTTTTTTACACACAAAATAGTTAATTAGTTGCAGTAAAAAAAATCCAATTGGATCTGCTAGCATGTGAACTAACATAGTTAGTTTGGGGATTAATATGCAAACTAAACTTATGAAGAATGGGATCTGGGGAACATAAGACTTAGTTGTTGTATGTTTGTTTGCAAGGAAAATGTAAATAAAAACCAAGAATTAAACAAGAGTTCAGTATTATAATAGTGGGTACTGAACAGCTTTTGGTCCTGAGCATACTGTGTGCCAAAAAAGATACCTATAGACAAGGGCTAAAATACATACTTGTAATTCATTTCTGAAAAAGGGTTGGATACTGATTGACTTCCAAAGTAAAGGATTAGGTACATCTTTTTTTTGTTGTTGTTGCTGCTGGTGGTGAGGAAATACGTAAACTTCAGTAAGCATCATGTTTGGTATGCAAAAAAGCTGTAAGTTGTATCATAACAAGTCTAGGTTTAAATGTAGAAGTTGTTTTTTTGACTTTCTCATCTTGACAGTGGGTAAGTGAATCTTGCACAAATTGAAAACTAAATGTATTATATTTATACCATTCAAGCTTCCCCTAATTTTAATATCTTCGGCAACCATAGAAAAAGGGTACAAACCAGGAAATTCACACTGATCAAACCTGAGATGCAAACTATATGAGCAAAGGACTGGCTTGTTGTAAGCAATATCAAGTTAAAACCCCCTCTCCCTGCCCCGTTTCACACTATAGGGAGTTAAGGAGTTAAAAGTAAAGCAAAAGGACACCCTGACTCTGGAAATGCACTGACTATTGCATTAATGTAACTTAGGAGGCTAAGGCTGTGGATCAATGGCAGAGCACTCGCCCAGCACATTAAAGACCCCAATTTCCATCCTTAGCAGTGAACTGCCCAAATAACATTTAATGGACATGTTAATTCATTTATAGAAAACTTCATGTGAAGTATTGTGGTGAGAATAGTTCTAAATGAAAGGAACAGTGGGTGGATGGATGAATCAATGAAACATTCCTTTCCTTCATGTTGTAGCATTATTCTAGAAAGACTGCTGTGTAAATGCAGAGAACACAGAGACCAGGAGATTCATTTATGCTAATCTTTCCATTTCTCCTTCCAACTTTATGTATCCTTCTTAGATAATAAGCACTGAGATTAATGAGTCGCTTAAAACCAATAAAGTGAACTCCAAACGATTGTAGGTAATTGTGTGATAAAAGAAATTGAGAAAAGATAATAGAACCTCTCAGAAAGTATCTGTGAAAGTTCAAAGTTCTGTACAATAGCAGAAGCCAAGCAAGTGGATGGAACAGTGAGATAATTCATTTTCTTGCACAGGGTGACCTAAATGAAGATAAATTGGCTGAAATTACCACACAAACAAAGATTAATGCATATTTGAAATGATAATGAAAATATGAAGAAAGCCAGGGTGGAAATAATCAAAATCATTGTTCTGTGATTCAGCAAGTTATTTTTGCAACTTTAATTAGCAGGTCAATGCAAATGAGTACAGTTTTATGGTATTAAAACTGGAGAAGGTACAGAATCTTCCAAAAGAATCTTGTCAAATGATCTAATGGAATTTAGGATGTTGAAAGGAATTCTACATTGGGTGGTATCATCAGCCCATAGAAGGCAATGTGATTCTATCTCCTTCAAAGCTGTTGGGCTGGTATTGAAGCAGCTGTGAAATTATTTTTATAAAGGAACACTTGAGAAGGAATAAAATAGGTGACAACTATAAAGTGAGCATGTGTAGCAAAAATTTAATATAGCTTAGAAGTAAACTTCCATATAGGTTGAAAAGATAGCAGTGTAATTAAGTATGAATAGGGACTTCAACAGTACAGTGTCAGTACATTTTATACCCAGTTAGTGAATAGCTTAAGTTAAAGCTAAAGAAACAATTCAATAACTACTTGCACTTGTTCTAGTGTTCAGTTCTGTAAGCAATTGGATACACACAACTCAAAATTTTGGTCTTCTTTGTTACTTAAGCTAAGTATATATACTGTTTATGAAAAATCCTTACCATCATCACCTACCTGATTTTATTCAAGTTTTAATTTGTAACTCCCAGGAATTCTACTAGTAAAGCATTCAGCTCATATTCATAACTTATTCCTTACTTGCCACATTTGGGGAAACTATTTCTTAGTCTCTTTTTCTCATTCTCTTTACATTTCCTGCTGTCTCAGTAATGGATTCTGTGGCTCCCATTAGTACTGTAACTAAACAGTTAATTTTAACATTTACCTTAAACATTAAATGGCTAACCAATTTGAATATTACTTGGCATGACTGTGTGCACCTGCAATCTGAACATTTTGGAAGTGTGGGTCAAAGGATCAGGGGTTCAGTGTCATCTTGAGCTACATAAAAATTCCAAAGCGTGCTTGTGTTACATGAGACCCTATCTCAAAAACAGATAGATACACAGACAGACCAATAAATTGCATTTCCCTCTCTCTGATAATTACATAGACAACCAGAAAAATGATATTCTTCATACCACCTAGTATAGGAAGCTTCCCACAACAGCTTCTCTAAGCTCTGGCTGGTTCAGTAGAGCTTTCATGTGTTCCTAAAGCATGTTGAGATCACCCCTGCCACAGCACTACAAAAGTATTTTCTCTGCTTGTTCACTTACCTACTTTCCCCTAATTTTTTTTTTTATCTCTGAGTGAAGTCATGGTTTCTTAGTCATTGATGGGCCTCTAACTTTTAGTATAGTACCAGGTATTAGCTACTTCAGGGAAGGATCAAAAGAATGATATGGGATAAATTATCATTGCAAGTAATAATAAAAAGACCTTATTAATAAAAAGTACATTTGTACTCTCATGAAGTTAGGGTAGACTAGTAAGATGAATATTCAAAAACTGAATAATATAGCAACAATTTGCATTTTATTTCAATATACCACATTCAAGACTCAGATTCATCTTCCACTAGTGTTTATTCCCCTCATTATTCTTTTCTTTTTGAAATAATAATAATATAATTTAATCATTTCTCCCTTACCTTTTCTCCCTCTAAACCCATATCTCTCCTAGTTCTCTTTGAAACTTATGACCTCATTTTTCATTAGTTGTTGTTACATACATATATGTACACAAAGACACACACACACTAAATATGTTCCTAAATATGAACTGCTCTGTCTATATAATTACTGATTAAACCATGCCTAGTGAAGTCATGGATCTTGGAGAAGAGCCTACAACAACCACTTTACCAAACCAGCATAGTCCCTAACTACATTCTAAAGATTTGTTCTTATATGCACAGATAAGTATAGTTCTCAACAGTCATCAAGGGAACTTATCTTTACAATAGATGGAGATCATTACAGAAACCCACAACCAGTCAAAATCCAGATTTCTGGAGCCCAGTCCCAAAAAATACATCTAGTTTGTTTTCAAAGTGGTGTGTTTAAATAAGTTCTTATTTCTAAAACAGATGATTACTAATTCATTCAGCAAATATCCATATGGATCCCCATTCAAGCCCATGCATGTGTAAGTAATTGAATGTAGAATGGTGAACAACACCTGCATTATCTTTGCACATAAAATGAAAGAGAAATGGAAAGGAGAGAAGGAGAAATTAAAGGAGGAGGATAAAGAGAAAGGCAGATATATCTAGCTTCTGTCTCATAGTGAGAATGTGGTGGAGACAGATGTAGTGGCGCATACTTTTAAGCAGGAGCATCAGAAGTTCAGGGTCATTGTCTACTACATAGAGAGCTCAATGCCAGAGTAGGTTACTTGAGACCATGTTTCAAAAACTTCCAATCAATCCATCACTCAAACAAAACTGTCAAGAACAAATAAATGGAAAAGTGGATTGAGGGCAATTCGCATAAAAAGGGTGACAGAGCTGACATATTCAAAGTGATATTTACATCATTCACAAAATGGAGTAACCAGTTTGTTTTTTCCTAATGTCTATCCCTAGCTGGATGAAATTAATGTTTTCTAGTAATGGCTATTCATTAAAAAAAAAGAGGTCATAGGAGCAAATCAAACTGAAAAACATCCCATTCTTTGATTTTCTTAGGAAAAGGGGCCTGCTAAATTGTATAATCTAAGATGCAAAGACCCACAGCCAAACTCTAGCCTTTAGGCAGAGCCAGGGGAATCCTGCAGAAGAGGGAGAGGAAGGATGGTAGGAGCCAGAGGGGTCAAGGAGGCCATGAGAAAAGTGCCCCCAGAATCAACTAATCAGGGCTCATAGGGGCACATAGAGACTGAAGCAACAGTCATGGACCCTTTTTGGATCTGCACCAAGTCCTCTGCATATATATTATGGTTGTGTAGCTTGGTGTTCTTCTGGGACTCCTAACAGTGGGAATGGGGGATGTCTTTGACTCTATTGCCTGATTTTGGGACCCTTTTCTTCCTACTGGGTTTCCTACTCCCTGTCTCTTATACACATCTATGTATAAGAGAAAATAAAAGTTAAAAATACATAATCTATTGTTCTATATCCTTAATAGGAATTTTAACATTAGCAACAACTAATGTTTTTTCCATACCAAAATTATTTTCTAGTAACTGGCTAGAAGTTAAACCTGAAGAATAGTAAAATGATGGACTGGGTACTTAGCAAAATGTTTTGGATAAGTTTTACTATAGTGATGTATATTGAATGCTATGAAAAAAACCAAGCTAAGTGACAGAGAGGCTTACAAGGAACACAAACTATTTCATACTATGTCAATAGAAAATGCAGATGAAGTTAAGAATGGAATGATTATAACAAGATTTCATGGTGACCCAGGGAATTTCATTTTTAATTTATTGACTTTTATAAGATTATTGATTTAGTATTCTTTTTAATATTCACTTAAATTTCTACAAAAAATGTTTTTGCTCCCAGAATTCTTATAAGTCCCAGGTTCAAGTCCTTAAAGTCTCTGAGGATGGGAAATAAGCTGCCCATTCTGTGATCTTTTTGAAATACATCTATTCTTATTACACACTTTTAAAAATGATAGTCATTTGTGCATCTTCCTTATATTCATTCTCTCCCACACAAGATCATAAGCTTTTTCTGGTCTGTAGTATTTTATCCTCCACATAACAGGTGCTCAAATAAGATTTGTTGCTTTATTTATTTTTTCAACAAATACTTATTGAGGACCCGCTATATGCCAGGCATGAAGAAATTCAATGTGTTGGATATGTTCTGACATTGTCTTTAAAACCATTAGACCATAATTTTCAATTTGACATTACAGAAGATGCCCCAATATTTCTAATGAGTACTTACTAGATTGTTTTCTCTATAAACCCCTTTTCCATCTCTATCCTTTTCATGGTTGTATCCAAGTATACAGCTATTGTGTTTCTCTGGCCTATTATGTGTTTTATTCTGGCTCCTGAACTATATTTCTTAATATATATTTATTTTGGCTTTGGTTCCTTACATAAACAAGGAGATGTCAAAATAATAACAAGTACTTTTTTAATTATAAGGATTATATGTGCAAAGATCACCATGCTTTCAAATCAAACTAAACGATTCTAATACTCTATGAAACTTTTCATATTTAAAATGAAGGACATATATCTATTCATAATATTTTTAGTAGTAAATTCAAGCTGTAAGAATGAGAATTTTGGAAAATTTTAAATAAGTTAGCTATAGAAATCTCCCATGAGTTGAACATCAGATGATATATTCACCAATATCACTGTTAACTGTAAATACTCCACATCTAATGTATCATCAAAGTAACTTTTGACATATGGTCATAATATACCCTTTAAAATGTTTTGTGTTGTTTGATCAAGGGTATGTTTTTAGAAGATTTACTTTTATTTTGATATATGTGAATGCTTTGCTTGAGTATGTAAGTGTACTACATGCATACAGTTCCCAAGGAGGCCAGCAGAGGGTGTCAGACCCACTGGAGCCGGAGTTAAAGACAGTTGGGAGTCATCATGTGGGTGTTGGGAATTGAGCCCTGGTCCTCTGCAAGAGCAACAAGTACTCCTATCTGCTGATCTGTCTCTCCAGCTCCTAAATGAATTTTTTTAACCTCTACTGGAAACTAACTTTGACTCTCCATGTGATTTTAATGAACCTATATAAAAGAAGAGTAGCAAATAACAAATAAAAATAGAATCAATATGCAAATTCAAGTTGTGGGTTTTGAATCTAGGTTGTGGGGTTTGGAGACAGGGTTAGTAAAAAGCTTAAAATGGAGAGTTAATTAATCTGTACCAAGTACAAATGTATCCTTTAAGAATTCGTGGTTTATCCTTCTGGACGTCTTCCAATCTCTATTAAGTTCACACTGCATGTTCTGAGTATTAAATAAAAATCTACACAGCCCATGCAATGAGCACACCCTAGAGACAAGTATGGTCACGATAGGAGGTCCAAAAGTTATCACTTCATTGGTTTGTTAAGTAAAAAAAAATATGTTAAGTACATTTGAAATAATTAATTTACAAAGCTTAAAATTTAGCTAAAGAATTAAGGAATATTAGAAATTGAAGAATCCATAGATTAGCAGTCCCTCACCCTTTAGTACTACACTGTACACTCTTCCAAACCATACCAAGAAGACAAATATCTACTTCAAATATCTGAGAACCAACTGGGATCACACAATAATTCATAAACTCAGATTGGAAAGTCATTGTTCATTACATCCAAACCAAATCCCCTGCTCTGGTTAGTGAACCAGACTAGGTAGTTTTGTGAAAAAAAAATTTGACATGGAAAGAAGGATGTATGGATTATACTTTATATTTCTGTGAATTTCTACAAAACTTTTCATTATCTGGGCCTCCATTTGTATACCTATAAAAAGGGACAAGAATAATTAAATTTGCTAATTTATTTGGCAAAAGATGAAAGAATTAATGTTGGTCAAAGATCTCTGTCAATTTTAAAAAAGTAAGCAAATAGAATGTATTCTATTTCTTACCTGAATCATCATTGTCTCCTCCTCTTAGGTCTCGTTTGTTAATATTTTTATACTGTTTGTCTTCTCTGAAATGTTTCCAATATCTTTTATATTGTTGTTTAGTTCCATAACCCTGAATTAAATGTTAGACTTTATATAGTAGCTATGTGAGTCCTATGTTTATCACCTATTATTCTTTAATAAACAAGTTGCTTGGAATACAGCTGTGAGGAAACAGATGAGGTCTTGGTTCCTGGCTACAGTCAAGTTTAGAATAAAGGAGAATAAAGGAGCAGCACAGGGGAGAACTAATAAGGAAGTGAAAAAATGCACAAAATAATTTAAGGGGAATAATACTGTAAAAATAAAATAAAAGAGATTAAAATTAGAGATAGGGGTTGAATAGTTTAGATGGCTGGTATATCAGGGTAGATTGATAAGGCAGTCACATATAACCTGGAACTTGAAGAATGAGGAGCATCTAACCATCTGATGATCTGAAAAAAAAAATAGTGTTACAGAGAAACCATTAGGAGTACAAGACTGCAATATGAGTGTGAACCACTGTGGCTGGGGGTGGGAAGAAATGCCTGAGATCATATCATTGAGATATAAATACTGGACAGTTTTAAGCATGGAATGATGAGTTAAGAAGAACTGAAAAACAAGCAATCAAACATTCATTCATGGTTTGGTGGAGTTGTTTCTGAATCCTATAAATACATTCAACAGAGCATCACCTGAAGTCTCACTTACCCACTAAAAGATCTGCAAACTGAACTTGGGCTTGAAAACTGTAATAGATAAAGCCCTGTCATTGTTAAGTCCAAATGTGGAAAATATTTAAATGAAATAATTGGGGAAAAATAAAAGATTACAATACCTTGCCTCTAGGTTCATGTATTAGTATTCTTTTAGAGCCAAGTTTAGTTAACATTGAAAGATCTGAAACTGGCATACATTAAGCAACAAATTATCACTTTACCAAAACTTCCTTGATATGTGATAGTTTCCACTTCCATATCAGAAAAGAGTGAATTGTGAAGTAATATTTGCAAAAACTTTCATGAGTTAATTAATGTACCATTCATATCTCTAAAAATTAGCCTACAGCTGAAATTGATGAAAAAATACTAAGAGTGTAGCTTACTGTGGGAGCCCAGCTGGGAGACTGGCTTCCACATTTTACCATAGGGTACTCTTGAGGAGAGAGAGAGATAAGAGATATTAGATAGAAGGATAGAGGGGAGAAAAACATATATACAGGACATCCTCAGGAAGTCTGGATCATTATCCACCAGCCGCTTCAGTCTCTTCTAAATGGCTATTTATAGGAATGCCAAGGGGTGGAGCAAAAGACCTCCCCCTAACTCAGCCAACTGTAGTCCTCTCCGATCACCTAGTAACCATGCACATGGTCAAGCAATCCTCTAATGCAGCTCTGCTCAGATCTCACTAGGAAATCTTTGTGGGCCTCCACAGCTTATATGTTTCATAATGGAAAAAGAAACTTCATTACAGTGTCAGTTTTGGGACAAACTATCCCAAATATGTGGCACCTTGGCATTGGAATAACTGGCAGAAGAAGAATGACCACTTTTACTGACCTCATCCTCACCTATAATACTGAAGATGAAAATCAAAATCTCTTGCACTGAACGGTGCACTGTCCCCTCTCTAAGTAATGTCTTCTGCCATGAATGAAAGGTGGATGAACATAAAATATTTCCCTACCGCAGCAACACCAAGACACACATCACACTGCTCCTGTACCTCTTTGTATTAGTACACACATTTCTTCTTTCCAGAGTGACAATGACCTTTTTTCCATGCCAAGAGTCATTAAACACAGTCCTAGTCTTGCCAGGCTTACTCAGGCTGAACCAACCATTTTCTGTTCTAGATTACTTGTGTGCCTCATGATTTCATGCATCTTTTGCCTTGATCATCTGTATGCCCCTGCAAGACTTGGGGGATCAATTCCTAGGAACTATAACTTACTCTGTATTCCTGTCTTTAATTTCTAATTACACCAGGTGCATGTGCCTAGATGAACTGTGTTGCTCTTAGCTGTCTGATTTTAGTTGCTCTCAATTCTCCATTAACTCTCCTCATTCTTAATTTCTTTCTGTAGTTCTGTTCTTTGTCCTTTAGGAATCTACAGACAGACAAACAGGGTTTCACTATGTATCTTAGGATAAGCTAGAATTCCTGGCAATCTTCCTTCTGTCAAGTACTGGGACTAAGGGCACATGCTACCACCCACAACTTCCTTATGCTTTTAGATATGTTTCTAATTAAGACAGAGTTTCCTCCCAAATATTTGTCATTCATTCTTTTTATAATAATAATAATGTTTTTCTTCTCCCTCTTTTTTCTACTCTCCCATCCCGAACTTCAACCTATGGAGACTACTGTGTATATTTCAAGGTCTCCATTGTGAGTTTTTGTTATTGTTTTTATTTCACATTTCTTAATTCCTGAAGCTCCCTATTTTCTATCAACATTTTACATGAGGCATTTGTTCTTTTGGCTCTTAATAAGTTTATTTTTATTACTGTCAAAACCTGATATTTGTACATACTTTATTTAACACAGAAATTCATGCTATTAGCTTGCTACCAAATTCAATTTGCACCCCCTCAAAAATAGTAAATAAAAGGATTAAATGCTCTTGGTCTTATGCTTTGGATTGCTTTCATGTTTTATTCTGTCTAAGGCAACCACAGTGAAAAATACTGTATTCCTATCACTCCATCTCAGATGATTTTCATAGAGTGTGCTCTGGCCCTATCGAGAGCCTTCATTTTCCTCTTTATAGAACTAGCCCATGTGAAACCCTCCAGGCTCTCACATCATACCCATCGACCAGGCATAATTCAGTAACAAAACATTAAGAACAAAGACCTCAATTAGTATGTTTTCTTGTTTCATTTCTTTTCCTCAACATGTTACCACCCAATTTTTAAAGGCTTCAAACTCTTAGAAAATGATCACCTACTTGTGGTGATTATATTATGTCCCCCAAAATATTGTGTACCCTAATAAAACTTATTTGGGGTCAGAGAACAAAACAGCCACTAGATTAAACATAGAGGTTAGGCAGTGGTAGCACATGCCTTTAATCCTAGCATTCCCGAGGCAGAGATCCATCCAGATCTCTGTGAGTTCAAGGCCACACTGGAAACAGCCAGGCATGGTGGCACACACCTTTAATTCCAGTGGCACACACCTTTAATTCCAGCACCTGAGATCTCATGTCTTTGCTTGAGAAAGACACATGCCTTTAATCCCAGAAAGGAGTGGCAGGAAGCAGAAAGGTATATAAGGTGTGGAAACCAGAAGCTAGGAGGCCTCTTAAGCTTTCAGGCTTGGAGCAGCAGTTCAGCTGAGATTCATTTGGGTGAAGACTCAGAAGCCTGCAGTCTGAAGAAACAAGATCAGCTGAGGAGTTGGCAAGGTGAGGTTGGCTGTGGCTTGTTCTGTCTCTCTGATCATTCAGAATTTACCTCAATACCTGGCCTGGTGTTTTCAATTAATAAGACTGTTTAAGATTTCACTCTACACCTACTTCCAAGCCTCTACCTGTTCTTTTTGTCTGAGGTAGCTAAACTATCATCAGAGACTAAGATCCAAACCTTTCAGACTCCTCAAGCACATGATATACTATCTCAATGAACACCACAGAAGAATGATACCATCTAATTGTCACAAACTGATTCAAACATGAGAGGATGAAGAAAGGAAGGAGAATGCTGTACTTGTAGTGATCTTTGAGCATGAATGAGGAGACTCATGAAGCTCATTACATACTTCCCCATAGTCTTAATATGTGGTTAAATTCAGTTACATCCAACTTCTTAGAAAAACATATTCACCTAAATAAATACAAGCTCATACTGAATTCCAATTAGTTACATCATTTTTTGAACAATCTATGTACTTAGATAAGTATACAAACTCTCAAATCATTCTACTAACTACAATGTGTATTTGAATACATCATGAAGAGCACTGAACTTTTAAACACGCTAGCCTATGAATTTCAGTCAAAAATGTACTTTCCTTTTAGCTGCATGGGGTGGTGTAAACTAGTAAGCCCAGCACTTGGAGAGCTGAGGTAAACAGGTCTGATCTTCAGCTCAAAGGCAACCTGGGCTACAAATGATTATTTCTCTCTGTGTGTGTCTCTCTCTGCATCTCTGTGTCTCTGTCTCTGTCAGTCTGTCTCTGTCTGTCTGTCTCTCTCTTTCTGTGTCTGCCTCTCTTTCACTCTTTATCTTTCTGCATCTCTCTCTCTCTTTGTCAGTCTTTCTGTGTGTCTTTCAATCCCCCTTCCTTCCTCCTTCTCTCTCTCCCCCCATTTCTGTTTGTGTGTGCACCTCTCTTTCACTCTCTATTTCTGTCTCTCTGTCTCTCTCTGCAAAACTAAAAACAACTTGTGTTTTTAAACAGAAAATGGCCTCAGATGTAGCCAGCAGAGAAAATGTAATTAATAAATGTCAGCCCATGCAAATAGTTCAGTGTTATAATTATCTTACACTGATAATTTCCTAGCAAAATACTGTCATACTGAGAGTTTTATCCTGTTAGAAATTATTATTTTGGCTTATGTAGACAGAAAATCAGAGCTCAAAGCCCTCCCCAAGCCAAATCCTGCCCCCTTACTGTCCAGGTTAAGTCATGCAATTTATCTTTGGCTCATATTAAATTAAGACATATATAAATAATATGTGAAGGCTGACAAATCAATATGGCATCAAGTTTGCATAAAACTAATAACATACACAATATATGAGCTAAAGTAAAGACTACAAAGCAATCAATATGGCTGCCATTTCCCTAAGACAATATTTAATAGGGCCACTTCTAGAGCTCTTGCCAAGAATAAAAGCAGTAAGACAGCTTAAGTGCTCTTTAAGCTACAAAACTCTTTATTCACATATCTCAAATGAACCCAAAAGGAAACAATAGTAATCTGATGTAACCACAATTTCATATCTGAGGAGAAAATGAAACATTCTTTCCCCTTTTGGAAAAACCGCATGCCCTAGTTTAAAATTATTTTCTTAGAAAACAATTTCTGTCTTACAAACTTCAGTCTTGAGGATCTCCCCCCTCCAATTACATATTCACTTATCACACTACCCTGACCAGGTTGGAAGCTAATTATTAAGTCATGATTTGGAGTTGAATTTACTATTAACTTGGATCTGTAAGTAGTTAACTGAAAATTCATGGTTAATTCAACAAATCTTTTCTTCAAACACTTGTTTGTTCACAGCTAGCTTCTAGAAAAACTAATATACCCCCAAAGGCCTATAGAATAATAGTACAGACCTTCCTAAAGAAACTTAAGAGCTAGAAAAATGGTATTGTTCAGTTATAGCAGCCCTACACATGAATCTAAATCCAAGTAACAATAACTAAAAACCTGAGTAAATACATAAAAAATAAAATATGCATGGACTTACCTGTATCTTTTATTAATCTAAGTGTCATTTGGACATTTTATGAATCAACTATTTGTGAGTTTGTGGAGGAGCTTTTGCCTAGCATGCAGAATATTCTAATTTCTTTCCTCAGCATTGCAAATACAGTTCATTCCAAATTTCAGTATTAGTATATATTCATACAGTAACTTCAAAATGAGATCATGATTTTTTGGAGTCCCATGGTACTGGACTGAGCCCTCTGGATACTGGAGACAGGGGTTTAGCTTGAACTGTTTAGGGGGCCCCCAGGTGGTGGGATTGGGATCCATCCCTAGTGCATGAGCTGGTTTTTCTTTTTTTTTT
>LZPO01017288.1:991800-1014910 GCA_001675575.1 Neotoma lepida | reverse complement strand
AGGGGCAAGGCTGGGGGGCGAGAGGAGGGAGGAGGGAGGAGAGGGGGTTCTGGTTGGTATGTAAAATAAGAAAATCTTTTAATAAAAAAATACAAAAAAATGAGATCATGAACCAAGTTTTTGAAAACTTCTTTCTCTAGAGCTAAGTCCTTATATATGTACTCTACCACTGAGTTACACCCTAATTCCAACTTTTAAAATGTTCTAATCTGTGTGGTATTAACATATTTTTATTAAAAACTCAAGGTTGGCCTGGCAAGTTGGACCTGTGGGTAATGGGCTAGTCAAATGTTGACCTGAGTTAGCTCCTTAGAACTCACATAAATGTAGAAGGAGAGAAATATCTGCACAAAGTTGTTCTCTGACTCCCACATGCATACCATGGCACATGTGGCCCCATACACACACATCATATACACACAATAGCAATAAAATAAAGTTTAGGTTCAGACTTGGAGCATTTCCTTCCTATCTACTTTGATTGTTTCTTTTTTTAAAAATATAAAATCCAGTAATATGAGTTAAGTTACAAAGATGCAGACTGGGCATTTAAAATCTATATGGGAAGTTATAGTTTACTTTATCACTGCCCAAGTGAAGACCACATCCTGATGGAATGGCGCATGATCTTTTCCTCAATGATCTTTTCAAATGATCATTTGCTGGGAATTATCCTTATCCTCTTCGCTTTCGAAGGTAATTTGAACTTTAATGGGAAAAATGGGGAAACTAATTGTTGAAAGAAAAAACCTTTCCCTTATTTGTCCTAAACAGATGAAAATTTGCATGCAGCCAAGATTGGATAGACAGGAATTTTATTGCTGCTGCTAGATTTACTTCAAAATCCAACCAAATAAAAAATGAAAAGATTCAGTAATGGAGTTAGTCTGAAAATCCTTTCAGCACTTGACTAAATTGCTTCTTAAATTTTCAGTGCGAATATACAAAAGATCATTGAAGGAGAAGCATTGCCAACAATACAGGAGTCTTGTTTTCTCAAATACAATGTCTGGGAAAAAGCACATCTACTTCTTTGTCAAGGGACAATATCTGAGATTTATTTTGAATTTTCTATGTCAACATCATTCAGTGGTATACATTTACACATGAAATCTGCTCTTAATGAATATTTAATCTAAGAAGTGAACAGCAGCCAGGGCTAGAGATGTAGGTGAGTGGTGGGATGCTTGCCTAGCACATTCATGTCCTCAGGTTCCATTGTCAGTACTACCAAAACAGTAAAAATTGTAAAGGAGAAATAGAAAGCACAGTAGAACAAAAGATGCTGTAATTCCATCATGTTAGGTGGAAAGGCTCTGCTTTTGAGAAGATGGTCAGAATATCCTGCCGATTACATGCAAGAAGCTTGAATATGAAGAATAGAGTTTGTCTTCATTACATGCATGGGGTCTTGAATATATTAAGTCTTCAAGATATTCCTATTCAGTTGTACAGTCTATCAAGTCCAAAATGAAATTAAATAATTTAAAAAATAGAGGCAATTTGTTATCTTAATTATTAAGAGAACTCTTAATTTCATATTTTTCAGCTTCATTATTTTATAGAAAAGATGAAAACATTTTGCAGCACCTTTCCACGTAGTGTGAGATTTCAATCTCATAAGATCAAAACATGAATGCACTTTTTCCTGTGATTTTGCAAGTGATACAATGTAATTGGCAGTTTTTTATGCCCCCTTTCTAGTGGCCCATCAGTGAACTTTATTCTGTAAGTACTTGGCGTCATGTAAGAAGTCTCCTGTGATTATTCCTACTAAGTAGTCATGCCTAGTGGTATCCTTGTTTCACATGTCATTCAAAGTGAAGGTAAAATATACTGAAGTGTAGATGTTAAGAGTGATAAAATCCAATTATAGTATTCTTGATTCAGGGATGCCTTGTCAACAGTCAATTAAAGCTAAGACTGTCTCTTGCTAGAAGCTGTGGTGATTACCAAGAATAGAATACAGTTTAAAAATTCCTGACATATATTAGCTGTTGACTCCTGATAGTGGGAGTGGGGCTTTCTCTGACTCTTTCACCTGCCCTTGGGACCCTTTTCCTCTTACTGAGTTGCCTCGTCCAGCCTTCATGTGAGAGGGGTTTTGCCTGGTCTTATTGTATCTTCTTGTGCCATTGATGGGAATGTCTTTCTAAAAATGTGTTGCTCTGATTGGTTGATAAATAAAGCTGTTTGGCCAATGGTGAGGCAGAATAAGGTTAGGCGGAACATTTGAACTAGGGGAAGAGAAGCAAAGAGCAGAGCTGGGCAGATGCCATTCTGCCATCTAGAAAGCAGCATGTAACGGCACACAGGTAAAGCCACGTGGAACACGTGGCGACATAGATTCATAAAATGGGTCAATTTAAGATGTAAGAGCTAGCTAGCGAGAAGCCTGCCAGGGCCATAGTTTAAAAATGATATAAGCCTCTGTGTGTTTATTTGGGTCTAAGCGCCGTGGGAGCCGGGCGGAAGACAGACCGGGATCAGACAAACTTTCGTCTACATGCCATGTTCAGTGGATATCGCTGGGAGGCCTGCCCTTTTCTGTGTGGAGATGGAGCAGTGGATCTGGGGGAGAGAGAAGGTGCAGGAGAACTGGGAGGAGTAGAGGGAGGGGAAGTTGCAATGAGAATGTATTACATGAAAGAATAACTAAAAATTTTTAAAAAATTTGAATAAAGGAATGATGAATTTGTACTTTAATCATGATTGTTTGTCTAGACATTATTTCAATATTATAGTATACCATAATTTCTTCAAATATTAATCTTCAGTCATCGAGTTTAATAAAACAATATTATTTCCTAGACTGAACTTAATACATTCTTAACTTAAGAATAAGAAGATAATAAAACATGTTGCTCATATATTAATGTTCTCAAATTTACTTATTCTTATACAACAAATTAGCAGGTTAGACAACACAACTAAAAGCTATCACTTCTTTTATCAGTAAGTTTTCTTGTCTTTGGACAAGAAAGTTACCATATAAGTTACCATTTTGACAGTATGATGTAAAGACAATGCATGGCTTAAACATTACATCGTGCTTTTTAGAAGAAATGGTATGATAAATGTATCCTGCATTTCAAATCTTTACATTTTATAACACTTCTCCTTTGTGCTACCTTGAGTTTAAATGTAACAGTCTTCCTGCTCTAATGTTGAGTACAACCAGCTGGTGAATCTTCTATCCCAACGAAATCAATCATGATGACAGTTGCCACTATGGCCTCCTCCATGTATTTTATAAACATGGAGGAGGACATGTGAGCACCTGCCTCCTAGATTTACATTGTGTTAGTACTATGACAGTGTAACCTTCCAAAAAATACCAAGAGGTACTTAACAAATGAGTTCATACTTTGGTTATGATGTTTTCCTACAAAATTAAAATTCCTCATGAATTTATAATTAGTATTTAAAATATTTACAATTTAATCAATAAATGGCATATTAAATGTTTCTTCCACATTGTTTTAATATATAAATAGTAATCAAAGAAGATTTGATCAAAATATTTATATGATTTTTTGTGATAAGAGTAACTATTTGTTTTTCTTTTCATAATAAAACCAATGTACCAAAATGTTCAGTTATGGAGAGATGAAAGCAAAAGCAAAACAAAAAACACTAAAAATTATTAAGAATATTCATTATATCTACAGAACATTAATTAAACTATTGATAAGATGGTCCAATTCATGGCCAAAAATATATGTTATAATCTTAAATAGTATAACATACAAGGATTCTACTTACAACATATTTGACCTATATTTGTTAAACTATAGTTCTTGGTAATGAAATATTTATGCTCTTAAATCCCTATTGTAATATTAATAATGACCAATTTTCTGTTCAACACAGTTGTTTTTCTATTATATTTAAGTCTTCTGACCTGAATAGGATCACACTAGCTGTTTATAAATTATGCATAAGTGTATTCAGAAAAATCAGTGATGATTCCATTCAACCAGTCATTTATTTCTGAATTAATATGACAAAATAATGGGCATGGTTGCACATACTTGTAATCTTAGCATTGTGCAGGCTAAAGCAGGAGAGTAGCAAGTACAAGGCCATGACTGGCCCTTGCTTCAAAAAGAGAAAACTAAGTAAACCTCATCATTAACTGAAATGTAACTCAGTCAGTATCCCTGAAACACAATAGGTACAGATTTATCTTTTTTCTGTTTAGGAAAGTTTTTTATATTTTATCATAAAAGAGGGCTTATTCAGTATCTTAACAATTTCAATTAGGATACCTTCATGTAAAAATTATACCTATTCTTCTTAGACAATATTGACTTTCTACAGTTGGAAAAGAGAAGAAGGAATAGGGGAGTAAAATACGAAGAAGAGAAAGAGAAGGAGGAAGAAAAAGAGGAAGAGCAGAAGCAGAGGCAGCAGCCACCATTGCCTTCCTGCTCAGTGCTGTCAGTGCTGTAGCTTTTCAGATTTTCTGAGACTGGTTAAATGCTTCAAATATCCATATGAGTTAACAGCTTAAATTTCCTTCATATTTTTGATCTTTTCAAGGGCTTCCTTTTGCTTTCCCTCCTCCCTCCCTCCCCCCTCCCTTCCTTCATTTATCTATCTATCTATCTATCTATCTATCTATCTATCTATCTATCATCTATCTGTCTGTCTGTCTATCAAACTATCTATCTATCTACCTATTTATTTACATATTTATTTATTTATTTTTGACATTACTGTGGTTAGAATTCAAGGCCTTTATACATGCTAGGTACATCACTAAACTAAAAATTAGTGAACAATACTAAGAATATATTTGAAATGATTTCCATTGTCTTACCATACTAAAAGAGGTACCATACTACCACACTTATAGCAATGCTTAAAAAGGTTCTGTGCACACAAATGAAATAGAGCGATAATAATCATGCTCAGAAGAAATTTCAACTATTTGTGTTCCTTGTAAGATTTATGATTGAAAATCTATTACAGCTCTTGTTTTGTTCCTTTTAGTTTATCATTTTCTTTACAAAATCTTAAATGTTCTTCACCTCATTTCCTACCATCAGTATCGTGAGCATCAATATCAATAATCCAAGATATCAGGAGTTGGATGTGATTTACAGCTAGATTTAAATACACTGTGCTACTTCTAACCTACCAGAAAACAAGATCTGGTTTTTGTTAAGTGATAAACATAAAGTAACTAAGCATCACCTTGAACGTTGCTTGTATTTGATCTTGGTTTTTGTATTCACTATAATAAGAAAGTCCAAAATTTATTCACAGATAAATATATAACTCCTTTTATCCCACCACATTTTAAAAGTACATCCGTATTAGACAGGCCAAGACACTGTTTTCATCCTCAGATTGTTTTTAAGCTATATCTATCTCTAACTTCTCCAGTTAATGGAGAGGAGTATCCGTGTATGTCAAGAGTGATGTATAATCCATTTTGATGGTTTAGGGCCACTTTCCCCGCTCCCTGAAATGGAAAAAAAAACTGCCAAGGGAAGTGGGCCTGCAGCCTTGAACCAGCTAGATTCACAGAAGACATCTGCACTTCTTTGAGTCGACAAGAATTGCTTGCTGTTCTGTTGTTCTACCTGCACTCCAGGGAGCATGGTGTGTCCTGTTGGGTGATGAGCACTGGGAAAAAGAGCAGTCTTCATGAAGCTAGAGTGATACTGGAAATGAAGATCTGGCTTCACTCATGTGAAATGACAAAGGGGACTCATAAATAGCAATTGTGCAACCCTATGAATAAGTGGGAGCCTCAATTACTACCTGAAGCATAACTGAAGTTTTCACTCTGAAAATATGCAAGCCAACTTCTCCTGGTGGAGTCCACTACTATTGTAGTACCACCACTATCACAAGGAATGGAATATGGTCTCTATCCAATTACGAAATAAAGAGTATGTCAAAAAATAAATTTAATGCATCAGATATTTGTTGCTTTCATGTCAAGTACCTGCAAGTATTGTTTTTGTTTGTTTGTTTTTTGACAGAGAAACACATGATCCCAAACTGACTACAATACTATGTCCCTGGAAACATATGTGACAATAGTGATTGCTGTAAAAGTCAGAGGAGGAAATAACTTGACAGGTCATTTACACAGACCCAATTGATGGTGTTATACAAAGTAGCCTTACCATTAAAAATCTTGATGATTCAGGAAAGATATTACATTTATAGCACTGCAAAATAAAGATGTCTTCTATACCTAGACATTAATATATATCTTGTCTAGCAAAGTTTCTAGAATAAAGCAGTAAGGAACAGATATGTGTTAATGATTATTCAAATTGTATAGTTTTCTACAAACTTAAAAACCTAGTTGGAATAGGTTATGCATTNTCAAATAAAAATGATTTTCAAAGAAAAAAAATCTTGATGAACAAATGAATCCACTTCCCTCCCTTATACAACTAAACAAAATAAAAATCTTAGGCAGTGGCAGGCACAGGCTGAGAGGCCACAATTTCTGAGTCTTTGTGTTATTATTTCTAAAATGTCTTTCTTTGTTCTCACTCTTTTCCAGTGAGGTGTAAAGCTGTGGATCATAATCACTTCAATCACTATAACTTTGTTCATGGAACTTCATGCATCCAACACCCATTAGTAGAACTATTCTAGAAAACTAGCCTAGCCTAACCAATGGTGCTCCTTTATTGCCTCTCTGAATTCCCACAGGGCTTACTGACTATACCTCAAATGTAAGCTTTAAATTTAAAAACACAGAGGTTACTTTGTAATGATTTGATGTACAAATCTTGTACTTTAAGATGTTTTCATACTCCTCCAGGGAAGGGATATTTGTTTATAATTCTTTGTGTATCATTATACAATACTTGGGCCTCTATGAGTGAGTAGAAATAAGCATGCAACTTTGCATCCAAATAAGGATACTCTTGAGAGTCAAAGAAATTATTATATATAATAAGAAGTATAAACAGACTATCCTATACAACTACAGGGTATAGTCACCTAAATAGTATTGAATTAGATCAACATTAAATTAAAATCATTACATTTCATCATGTAATTGTCCATATATTGGATTTTGTTTACAATTTATTCATTATATTAAGGCACTGGAAACTCTTGACACATTATGGAGTTTTATTGAATTTTTGTATTTGCTCAGGAGACATGAATACTTCAATAAAATACTCATTTTTTGCCTTTTAAAATTATTTCTTAAGATAATATAATTATAACATTTTGAAATTCAAATCATGTTTTTAAATATTTAGTATTGAAAACAAAGTCAAGAGTGATGAAAGTAGCTTTGATCCTAATTCCTTCTCAGTAGAAAACATACAATCCAATGTCTTTCTGTGCTGGATAGATGAAGGAAGATGATGTTAGGAACTACGGTTCAAGGGGCCCAATTTTGAAGTTCAAAGTACATTTATATTTAAATCTTCTAAAAAATATGAAGATGCACCTGGGTGATTTTTTTTCATTTCTTGTAGAATAAGCTATGGAGGAATAAGTAAGGGAAACAAGTAAAATCTAAAGATAAATTCATGCACAAGTAATGAGTAAAATTTTATCTACTGTCATACTTGATATTTCTGTTTATCTAGTATCTATCTATGTATTTATCTATCATCTTCCTGTCTACTTACCTATCATTTATCTACCTAATATCTTTCTATCTCCACATCCACCTATCCACATACCTAGACAGACAGAATACCTTCAGCAATCATAACTTACGGAAATAAATCTGGGCATTGATTTATGTTGAAAATAATGTAATATTTGTGTTCAGTTGCATGTGTCTGCAGTTCTGGTTCTTGAGGTGGGTAAGGCAGAAAATGGCTTGAATTCAGTTACCCAAGGCCAGCCTCAGTAACCTAGAAGCCTTGTATGAAACAACAACAAAAAGATCAATTTTCCTGTGATAACAATGACATAATATCACAATAATATATATTTGAATGCTTCAATGTATAAAGAAGATTCAAATATCAATGATATGATGGACCAGCCCATAGATTCAATCTGTTATTGTGCTAAAATGAGAGGTTTGGTGATTAAAAATACACTGCAGCAGAATGAATTTTAATTACTTGAACAATGGCACTTTCACCATCTGCTCCAGATCAAGATTTACTGTCTTAAGAACAATAAAAAACAAACAAACAAACAAATAGGCAATACACTTACAGCAAGACCCCGGGAGGGTAAGTGTAGCAAAGGAAGCACTACATAGATAAATTGTGTTTCCTTTTGAATATCACATTCTATAATAAATACACTTCATTCAAATATAGGCAGTTGTTTATAGCAAAGACATTCTAGTCTTTGTCACAACATGGTTTCACATTAGGATATTATCTAAATTATCATACTTTTCCATCCACAAAGTTCCAAATGAATCTAAAGTAGACCACCAGGAAAGAATAAGGAGTCAAAAATAATTACAAGGGAAACAGTATGCTTCTGTTAGAAAAATTGCTTGACACAGTCTCACCTATCCACATGGACCTCTAAGACAAGACCTGGGATAATATCATTTTAAGAAATTAAAATATATTGAAAAGCCTGACTTCTGTATTCCTGGTATGAGTGTAGCTAAAGAGGGGCATTCAAATGGCACTTATTCCACAGTTAAACTAGTAGATGGAAAACAATCAAACTGTATTTGAATATATTTGTTCATGGGGTTAATGGGTCAGGTGAGCACTCAATCTTCTCATATTTCTAAGGAAGACGACATTTAGTCTTATTTCCAAAGGGACCAAGTCTCTGGAAACTCAAGAGGGAAATTCATCTAAGGAACAGCCTGTGTTCTCTTACTTCATACCACCCACAAATTTAAAAAGGTGAAAGTTCCTTGATTCTCTAATATTAATAAAGATGAGAGTCTAAAGAACAATACATTTAAAAAATATACTCTGAAATGCTGAATAGAAAAGCAAGCCTAGGTTAGAGTCATCTGTTCAGGAAATGTATCATTATCTTAGTTAAGTTTATATAGCTATTACTAAGGATTTAAATTTTATCAGAGGTATGTATTTTTCAGTAATATATTTCACCTTCATTGTTCCCCAGATGGTAAGATTATAATGAGTTTCAAGTTGTGTACATCCTTTAACAATGCTGACCTAATTATCAGAAAACAAGCACGATCTAAAGACAGACCTATGATACCTACGACCTTTATGGTGTAGGACCCTACTTTAAAGCCACTTCTAGAAAGGCATGGTTACTATCTATCTCAATAAAAGGAAAAATGTGAGATCTTCCTTCAGTGTACTTAGTGTTTTACTTACAGAACTTATCATGGATTCACATTTCACAAACTTACCTTTACTAGATACGTTTCTTTTTTTTTTGAGGCAGGATTTCTCTGTGTATCCCTGGCTGCCCTAGAACTCACTCTGTACACCACGCCAGCCCTGAAATCAGAAATCTGCCTGCCTCTGCATCCTGAGTGCTAGGATTAAAGCATGCACCACCATTACCCGACTTTTATTAGATTATAAATCATTTTGTTTTATATGGTCCCAAGACTATGGCATTCAGTATTCTAGTGCTTGCCTCCATCCAGTTCTGCTTACAATAATCACTATTTGACTTTGCAGATAATTTATATGAACATATTCATCAATAATTATTCATTGAGTTTATTCTTTATGAAAGAGACTGCTGCATGTGCAACAGTAAGTTCTAACTTGTATATGAAGTTAAACTTGTTCTCAATGAATATCCCATTACTCACTGTGTGGGAGAGGGAGATATTAGCAGAGATTTGAGTATTTGAATATATCTGAAAATTATAAAGAGGCTAGCAATGAACCTTGAAGTAAGAGTTGGAAAGAAAGGGTCTTCTCTATATCTAATTCTTTACATTATATACAGAGGGTGAAGAATATGGGGAAGGCTAGTTTGTCAGGAATCTAATAAGAGCATAGAACAAATAAAGTAAAAGGAAGTCATCATCTCTAAGGACAATTGTAGTCTCATTTTCATCGTGTCAAAGGAAGAAAATCATGTGTTGTCCTTTCTCAGCAACACTTAATGGAATTTTTGTCAGTGTATGCCTTCATAAAATCTCCACGAGAACCTTTGGTCATTCCAATAAGATCAAACATATTTTATGGACTCCAACTCTGAATACTAAAGGGGTTAATGTAAATTGCTAAAAGCTGCACAGCTAGCAAGGATTAAAATGATGCCCTAACAAGGATAACCCTGAATACTTGCTATTAACCTGATATGGACATCACTATTTTTACTTAAGAGTAGAGGTCATGGGGCTGCCTGCCTTTTACTCCCTCACAGTTTTCAGAAAGGGTCACAAGACCCATTTTGTTTTGTACCCACCTGCATGCGGGAGTAGTCCACAGTGTGACTTTCCCAGCTTTTGGAGGGTTTTGTTTTCGCACTGCTCGATGCCCAATTGGTCAAGGGAGAGACCAATGGGTCACTTGCCAGTGCTACAGACAATATAGCTGTTGGTGGGGTCATGTGCTCTGTGTAGAGGAAGCAGCTAGGAGGAGGAGATGAATAAGGAACTGGAAAGATCTCAGAAACTAATGGTGCTTTCACTCAGCAGGGTGACTTACAAATTGGGATCTACTTCAGGGGAAAGAAATAGGAGTTAAGAATTAGGTGAGTCTGTGTCGAGAGTTGCAGCACAGTCACTGCTGAATTGCAGTACCTTAGAAAACTTGCTCAAGACCTCTCGGCTTCTGTTTCTTCATATGTTAAATAAAACCAGTATTCTTTTCATCCTCAATTGTTGTGAGAATTATGGGGAAAATGTGCAGAATTCAGTGCAGTACCCAATATTAGATGTTCACCAGATAACAGTGTCTGTCATATTTAGACACCTCTCTACTTCTCAAGGACATCTCTCTTTTATGAATTACTGTATGTGAAACACTTATTTTAAAACTTACAGAGCTTCTTCTTTAAAAAAAAATATGTTGTGTTTATCTCTGTGTGTACTTGTTCTGTCATAGGCCATAAGATGGTTGCATATCCCCTGGAGCTGGAGTTAAAGGAAGTTGTGGGCTATCTACCTGACTAGGTCCCTTGGAAGAACATCATGGACTCTTAACTGTTGTCCCCTCTTGTGCACCAGGGAATTATTTGTAGTTAATAATTCTACATATTTTCACTCCTTTTATAATTCCCCTCTTACAAAACAAAGTTGCTTTGTACTGCATTGCTTATGTTGACCTAAAGGTGGGGTGACTACTTACAGCTGTGTAGTATTTCCTGTAAAAGTACATGGATCATTATATTTGAATTGTACTAAGGCAAAAATACATCTTTCCTGTGCACCTGGATGGACCATAGTTTCTCCCACATGTACAAAAACAGAACACAATGCAATTGATGCACCTCCCATTTTTCCCTTCTTGATTATAACTGAAAAGCTGCCACTTGGACATACCTCTGGCAAATAATCATTATTTCTTCCCCTATGTTTGGCTTCATTAGATCAGCAACTATTCACTGGTAAATTTTTATAAAACAAGCACAACACTAAAATATTATACTAAACAAAACACACCTACCCAATACCCCCCCTACTTCTGCCAGACTGAATGCCCACTATTGGGTACTCAGCCACCTGAATTTTAAGAGTCTGGCCTCAGTGAACACAATGGGATTAATTATAACCCTTAGTGTGTGAATCACTATTATCATCACACCACCCATGACTCTCTTGCTATAATTAATTTGTTATTTAAAATTATGCACTGTGAATATCCAATTTAGGAGATAATGCCAACATTTTTCCAAGCATTTGTACAGATTTGTATTTCTGCCAGCAATCTATAATAAATCCACTTGGTTCATATTCTTGTAAATGTTTGATTCTTTTAAACTTCATATTTTTTTGTCAGTATAGTCATTGTGAAATGTTACTTTTTTTTGCTTTACTTTCTCTACTCTATGAGTCTGTTTTCTAATCCCAAACTGAGGATTGTATCTTTTCTTCTTCCTAGACACTAAAGGTTTAAAGAAATATGAACAACAATAGCAATTTTAAAATAAGTATTACCCAATATGAGTATGGAAACAACTATTCTTTAGGAATGAAAATGCATAAGCGAATATGTGACTCATAAAATGATATTTTCCAGTATGAAATGATAGAACAATGGCAAATTAAAGAAAAAATAGAAATTAATATGTTGTTTTTAACTCAATCATTTGATTTTACCAATAAAGACCTGTGAGCCAGATGCTGGGGTGAAAGCCTACTAGCTCACAGAGGCAGAGAAAGCACCCAGTTGACCTTCCTCCTCCACTCATATTTCCCCAAAATCTCCCTTTCTCCTTTGCTGTCTCAAACAAAAAAAACCTGAAATTGAATGTCCCTCCCTTCTACTTCCTGTGTGTCTCTCTATCCATCCTCCTGACTCCCTCTTACTCTCTATGCTTTTTTTTGTTCACTTCTGTCAACTGGTTGCTTGCTCTGCCTCTTGACCTATGGTTGACTTTATTTAATCCTGTTTACAATAAGCAGAAAGCTCTTGGATTAAAAGTGTGTACTAGGGCTGAGTCATACCACAACTTGAAACAGGTTTTTCCAGTAAATAAGACAATGTCAAGGTTCACAGTGTGATCAAATACTCTGCAACATTAAGGTGATGACATATGTCTTTATTCCCAGCAAAAGTGAGCAGATCTCTGAGTTCTAGGGCAGCCTGGCCTATACAGTGAGATTGTCTCAAAAATGTCTTTGATCACGTAGGAAAATTGACATAGTGCCTACCACGTACAAGGGACTATGTAAGAGGCTTGAATGGCACATAGGAAATAGATGCCCACTGAGATGGAAGAGGTAACTACAATTTAGCTACATGCTAGTTTATAGGAGCACTTTCGGGAGGAATTTCAGCTAAAGCACAGACTTCAATGATTCTTTACCTTTTTTTTTATATGCACCATCTAAATACTTAGGGCACACTATTCTTTTGTTTGATTCTTGTTAACTGGTCTCATCTCACGAATAAAATCCTGAAAACCTTGAGAGGCCAGAGATCATGGTGAACATTTCTTTGCAACCCCATTAATTCCTGAATAGTGCTGACAGTATAATAGTACTGTGTAACTGTTTCAGCATTATTCAAGGGTATCCTTGTATTACTATCCAACTATCATCCTGACACTTTATTCTACCCATTCTTTATTGTAACCTTCATAGACACAAAGAGAAGGAAAAAAATGCAATTCAATCAAAAAGTACTAAATAATAGTTCTAGAATCTTCTTTCAGGCTGATGTTTACAGCAAATTGTGTGAAAACTACTGAATAATTTAGAGCAACAAACAGCATGCTTTCTCTGTGGCAGGGATGTTTTGATATGTTAATTGGGGTGTTTTGCTCTTTTCAAAAATAGGTTACATTATTTTTAGTTCTAATGCAAACTTAATGTATTGCCTATTAATATGAAGAATCAAATTAACAAACTTGGATTTATATTATTTTTGAAAAACCACAAACTGAGAACTTTATTCTCTCTATGGCATGGATATAATAAAGTATAATGAAGACAGAGCTGCTGGATCTGGATTTGCCAATGATTGCTATCCAAATGGTCACTGACCTTCCTCTGGAGGCCTTAGAGAGCCTGGCTATCATTTTCCCTTTCTCTAATTTAGTGACTATCCTGTCTCTCAGCTATAACTCTGCCATAGGAACACAAAGTCAGTGTACTGTGGAAAAGAAATTAAGTATTTTAAAGGCCAAAATTCAACGTTAGATGATGGCAATAATACTAGAGAAATTTTTCTGAGAACAGGTCATCAATCATAATGTAGGGTACATGGAAACTACATAAAAATATTATTAATTTCTTCACTTTCATTTGCTCAGTTAGGAAACCTAAAATATAAATCAATTTCCTGAACTAGTGAATAGTGAGAAAGGAAGAACCCAGTTTAGTAGACTGGGGGTACAGCTTACTTGTAGACCACTTGCCTAGTACGTGCAAGACCTTGGATTCAATCCCTATCACCACATACACACAAAAGTAAAAGGTGGTGTAGATAGGAAATAAGAGAGTAGGTAGACTCAGTTTCTAAAAATTGTGCCATGCAAAAAACATTGACCACACAAATTCCAAACACCTGAAAGCAACCCTAGTATGATAGCCACCTGGTGCTCAGGCAAATATGTTACAAGTGTAAACATTACACAGCCATTCCTGTATCTACCCAAGTGTCAAAACTATGAGATACAAATGAGAAATCTCGTGCAGTATATCTATGTGTGTCTAGGAATTTCCCTTTGGGGTAGTGGCTACCCATATTGTCAACTTCTCCTAATCAACATCTTCTTCTTGACATCTTCTCTCACTTTACCTATTTTACCTTTATTCATCTCAGTTGTATAGCACAGCAAGTTCACAGGTATCATCAACTCTGTTCTCTTCAATGGTCATTGGCTTCCAAAGCTTTTCATGAGTTCCCACTTAGATACACTTCTCCAATCACATATTTTGAAATATTCATCCTTCTGGCCTCTCTACATTCCGAGTTCAAGTCTATCTTCAATTTTCAGCTCAGAACCTCTTCTTACACAGTGTTGCCATACAACCTCTATTTGTTTATCTCGCATTAGTCTCACAGTGTCTTCCATGATCTTTCTTTTCAGTAATACATTTTCAAATATACATTTTCTAAAGACTTAATCATTTTAAAATATATTTTGTTGCATCCATGATACCTCAGCAATATGACTGCCTAAACAAGACTCAAACAAGTAACAACACCAATAGACATGATAACACGAAAGAGGAACATCTCACAGGACCTTGCTCCTAAACAAATATCACAAGGCCCTATCCCTACAGGCAACTAAGGAATGTTGAGAGAAGGAGAATTAATCTTCTCTAGGGATAAGTTGCCTGATTGTTTATACAATACAAATTGGTGAGTCTTGAAATCATATATATATATGTAACACTAGAGAGACTAAGAATGTTGTATTTACACATTATATATATAGATATATATATCTATCTTCATATTTATATGTGCATTTATTATACAATATAATATATATAGAGAGAGAACAAGAAATAACAATCAAAAATGAGGTCATGAATTTAAGAGGAGTGGGTGGAAGTAATTGGAGGGAGAGAATGATGTAATTATATTTAAATTTCAAAAATTTAAAAATGTATTTTAGTTCTGTCTTCATAAACTTGAAGAAGTCTCTGAAATATCAGGGTTCCATGTTAGAAATACATGGCCATTATTTTCCTTTTAGAAACAGTGATATCTGTTACACAATAACATAAAGATCTGTCTATAAACTAAAAATTTGGCTTTCTTTTTAAAGGCAGGAGTGCCAGAATCATCAATGTGAATATTAATTAAAGAGAAGTAACAAGGGGCAAATAATGTGAGAAAGTTTTGCTGCACTTAAATGTTAGCACATCAAGTACCCAAATAAAATTTTAATATAATTGTCAAAAGTATAGTAGAACAAAGACAATCATTTGTTCTTTTATATCCAGGAGAACATGATGTGTTTTCTTAAAATCAATTAGCAGATAAGTGTATGTCCAATTTAAAGGAAGCAAAGATCTGCAAAAATGTAAAGATTTAAAAATAACAAAGACTGGAAGTGAGTAATTCATTCATCTTCATTTAACATTTATTGAAAACATTTATTGAGCAATTTCTTACTGTGGGTAAATATTGCTTAAATTATTAAAAGACAACTTTTAAGCTGGGACTCCAAAAATTTGTAGACTTAATATTATGAACAATATTATTTCATTAAGTGCACAAATATTGAGAACTCCCTGTTTTAATCTTAGAAGGGGAAAACGATAAAAGAAAGTACAGAAAAAATCTTAAGAAATTTCAGATATGTGTTGTATTTTGCAAGCACTTGAAACAATTCCATTTTGTGGGACAAGCACTGTTTTCTGAATATAAAACACAAGTTCATTTCCTGCTACATAGCCAGAGGTATCAATATATACCACCTGGTTTGTCTTTGTTTAAAAATAAAAAGTATTTTTTCAAGAAAAAATATAGGGTTTTCAATACTTGCTAAGTGATTTCTAAATGTTAAAAACTTCAAGAAGTTCCATTCATGTAATTTCGTTGGCAAATTTATGTTATACTGATTTTCCTATGAGAGCTAAGATAATTGGGATCAAAGGGCATTTTAAATCCTGTTTAAATACATTTATGTGTGCATGTGTGTGTGTGTGTGTGTGTGTGTGTGTGCATGCATGTGTGTGTGCACCACAATGTGTGTGGAGTTGGGGGCCACCTGTGGGAGTCAGTTCTCTTCTTCTATCATGTGGTGCTTGGGGATGGAACTCAGGCAATCAGTGTCAGCAGTAACTATCTTTACCCACTTTCTCATCTTACAGACCCAGGATTAAAACTTTCAATAAAGGTAATTATAAGAAGTATATGATGAAAAGGAACAATGCTAGTTATCTGTTTGCAACCAGGATGTATTTGATTGTTAATGCTACCAAATTTACACTAACAGCTTTCATTAGACATATTCAGTGGGGAATTGTATTAAGTATGGGTAATAAAAACTAGTTTTATTGTGACGTTGTGAAAATTGTAGGAAATAGCATCAATCACATCCAGCATCATGGTAGACACTGGCATAGTTTCTACTATATCTATAAACAACATCTCTATTTGACGAGAAACTTAGTCATCTGTCCTTTGACTGTTAAGCGTTCTCTCTCTCTCTCTGTCTCTGTCTCTGTCTCTGTCTCTCTCTCTCTCTCACACACACACATACACACACACACATACCAAACAGATAAACAACTGATACTTCCTATGTTTATATTTGCTACTCTTGATAACTTTCTTTAATAAAACCATGATGCCTTTCCTTTCATCATTAAAATCAATTAAATTGGGCAAGGTGGCTCGTGCCTGTAATCCTAAGCATTTAGGAGTTGAAAATTTGAGGATTACCCCATGTTCAAGGCTGGCTTTGATTACACTATGTGGTGAGCACTAATCTAGCCAGGTCTACAGAGCAAGGCCCTATTTCAAAACTACAACAACAGAAAAGGCAAATGTAATTTGTTTTGATTTGATGATCAAAACTAGAGGAAAACCTCTCTTATATTAACTGGTAGGAAATCTAGAATTTCCCCAGTGAGGAAGAGTAGAAATTCTTCTGGAATTTTCTTTATAACCTACAGCTGCTGGCAAACTTGGTATTCATTTTCTAGAATTGCTGGATAGATCAGGTTTTCCCATGTTTCTTTGTATGCTAAACAGTGATCAAATTCACCGTTGTTGAATAAACTTTTAAGAAGTGTCTTGTGTGTAGTAGGTGCTCTGTAAATATTAAGTTCCCTTTAGCAATCCAGTGAAGCACACCTTGGAATCAATCAGCTAGATGACTGGGAAATGGGGGAAGTTGCATGAGATAGGAAATAGGGAGAGATTCAAAGAGAGATCCTGAAAGAATTAAAAAATGTGCTAATTTTGTACTTGATATTTAGATTTTCATATTTTTGACTCTGGGGTTTTTGTGTAATATCTATGAGCTACTTTTTCCCAAAAGAAGCTACACCTACATTTAACATTCTAGTAGGAAGGATTGGATGATGAGAACGTTGATGTCAGTGTAGTGGTTAGCATGTTGTGTTTTCAGACAGACGTTATCTTGGATCTCTTGTCCCTGTGAATCGCCATTTATTTTCCTCCACCGTGGATGAGTTAACATGTAACTACTGGGTAAATCCTGTGCACTATATGAGCAGACCCCTAACTTCCACTAACTCAAAAGTGAAGAGAGTGTTATCAAAGAGCATCTGAGGACTAAAGAAAGGATGCTCCATTTTGCTGTAGCCGACTTACCTATGTATTTGAAAAGGGTTTTCATGAATGACTTTCTTTGTTCTGTTTCTCAAAGAACTTTATTAAATTGCTAAGCTATTGGAATACAGTATTGGGGGAAACTTGAGTCTGTATTTGCAGTCACAGTCGCTGATACTTGGCTCCAGAATAAACTATCTCTTCTTCTTTGAGGTGAGTGTTGTATATTTTTGCATCAACACACCCCATCATCTCAGTCTACTACTATCTTCAAAGAATGGCCAGAAACATCTAAAGAGCTTACATGGTCCTGTTACACTCAGCATGCATGCCTAGTCCTTAGCTTATCAGCAATGTCTAGAAGCCCCTTAAACATTTGTAGAGATCACCTCTTTAAGTCTCCACTCCTTCGTTCTTAGCTCCTCCTTTTTTTTCAATCTGCTGTATGCTTTCTAACAATGGAAAAACTGACTTCAGAGGCCTGTTCTGCCTGGCTATTCAATGTTCATTTCACGTATCAACAATGAAGTTTCAAAGCCAGATAATTTCTACAAATGCTTCCACAAAGCCTTTATCTCAGAACAGTTTGCAGCCACTTCTGAAGTGCTGACCTTTCAATTGTAGTGCCTCAATCATTTCTATCTCCTTTCTCTCTTACAACACACAAGTCCTCTGTTGAAATTCTAAAACGCAGAATTTAATAGCATTCTCCACTGCTCACTCAGCATGTTCACCTGATACCACTACTCATTCAAGTTTTAAACCATTTCAGTATTTGTTTGGGGAATTCTCAATTCATTGAGTTTCTTGGTCAAGAAGGGATCGGTTTTCTCACATGTAATTGATGCTTGAATTTCTCTAAACATACTGTTGTTCTTTCTCATCCCTCTTTCCCTGATTTCATTCCTACTTACTTGTCTAGAAAAGCCTTACATCTTCAAGTCCCAACTCAACTATACTGTTTCTACAGAGCTCATTGTTCTCATACTACCCTCCTGAACTGTGGCAGTATTATTTGTTAGTATTTTTTGCTCCAGTTAGCTGGTCTGAAAATTACTAGAGATTGCTTTGATGTAGAAGCCAAAAATAGGGATCAATTTTTAATCAGTTAAAAATAATCAAAATATCAATACTATAGCATGGCTTGGAAATGGTGCAAGTATTCAGATTTCAGTGTAGTGTTCATGAAGTTTTTATTTGGACCCAGGTCTACCTTGTATGCTGTCCATGGCTGCCTCAAGCTATAAAGGCAAAGAGTCTACATGACTCACAACATCCAAAGTTTGGACTATGAAGCTTTTTACAGAGAAAGACTGTTGACTCTTGTTCTCTGACCTTGGTACTCCAAATTTAGTCCATGGACACTTGGGGGCTTGTTAGAAGCATACTCTTGGACTCTTCACCAAACCTATTGAGTAAGAATCTGTAGCATAACAGAACCTCCTAGGTGATTTTAGCTACAACAGGTGCCATAAACACCAGTCCAGAATTCATCACGATAGCTTGAAATAGTTTGTCAAAAAAGTCAACAGATTGAAAAAAGAGAAAAGGTGACCAGGATCACAAAATGTTTGATTCATGGAAGATACATGAAATTAAAGACAAATTTAGGTTATTGCGAAATAGTAAAGGACAATTCAGTAGGACAAAAATAAAATAATAATAAAATAATGGAAAATTAAAGTAGCTCCAAACTATTGTTGTCTCTAGCACTACTGTCTGTTCTGTTTTCTCTTTGAGACAGAATATTACGTAGCCCAGGATGATTTCAAACTCTCTACGTAGCAAGGGTTGGCCTTGACCCTTTGAGCCACTTGGCTCATTTCTAGAGTGTCTCGTATATGTTTCTAGGAAAAAGTTAGCTGATGCTTTATAAATTGCATTAAATATATTTTAAGACTAATATTTTAAAGTAAATGCAATTTGGAATCAATATTTTTGTTCGACAAACAGTGATCAGTGATCATGCTAACCATTTACGTTCATGTATTCACTAACTTTTACAGTCACTAAAGTTACTACAAACTGTTTGGCTATTTACCACTCAAAATAGTGTGACTTTTACTTATTTTGCAGAAGTTAAAACTTTTTTTAAAGAATATATGCATTTTAAACGATTATGTTAGCCTTGTAAATTTTTGGTACTGGCTACTTCAAACAAAAATGTATTTGTACTGTACATGGCTTTTAAATTTCTAGCTAGGTCAGCTAGATTATGTACATTTACTTTTTTATAAATGTAGATTTCTAATTACATTTCTACATATTTATAGGGCAACAAGAAGTTCTTTAAGTATCTAGACAATGCCTTGTCTTTTGAGTTCAATGAAGTGTTAAAGACTGGCTTAAAAATTTAGATTATCAACAATACTGTGTACAATGCCAGATTAGAAAGCCTGAAACCTTACCTATACTTAAAATACAATATTTATGTTAATTTTAAAAAGTATACTTGAAAACAATGGGTTTCTAATGTCTTATCTGTAGAGCTTTAGAGTACAGATGTAGACATTCCTAGATTTTCTCTTCTAGAAGTACTATTATTTTATTATATAAGTTTTATAATTATTGTGAAACTGATGATCAAATATGTATTACATGTATCACACTATGTTCTTACTGTGATATAAATGTGTTAACCAACATAGAACATAATGATATTTCATTGCTTAGCACTGAATTCTTTACCTTTACATGTTTTAATTTATTCAAAGGAAGAGCTGAGGAGTAAAGAAATTATACTTTATGAAATGCAAGTATTTTAAATATTTTTGAAAAAGACATATTACAATATAGTGCATAGTAAAATAATGGAACTCTATCAATAGTAATATTTGACACATATTATGATTTTTTTTTGTATTTTCATCGTCACTTGCAAACCTAGAATGAAACATTCTGAAAGTTATGCATCAGAGAACTCATATCAATCAGTTTGTTAAGTGAATTTGTTTTATTTCTAACACCACAAGGCCACATGTTTAAAACAAAAGTTCTTCCTTTTTTAACACTAGTATTAACAGAGTACCAAGTGTAAATCTTGTCCTGGAGATGTAGAGCTAACTGTTGGTGCTCTTTCTTCACTACATGAACTATTCAGATAAAGAACTTTCAAAGATGTTATCATGTTACAGGAAAAACAAAACTAAGCAAACAATATTTACCTTAAATACTTACTGGTATTACAAACTTTATTCTGTTCAGGAGGAACAGAGCTGTCCAATTGAAAATTGTTCAGTTTTCAAAAGGGACATAAGGGATGTTCAATACATAACCTAAATCATTACCTTGGAGAATCTATATCTATATCTATACCATATCTATATTTTATATAGGTCAATATACATATATCATATGTATCCATATATAAAATATGTCTTTGTATTTGGTTCTGTAGGGTTATAGGGAAGTTATGACTAATTTTGAATGACAGTCAAAACAAATCATGTGAACCTTCTTTTATTTTGTAAAAATTGTTGATTCTTATATATTTTAAAATTGTCACAGAAGCACAAAAGCCCTGTAGGAGAGTGCTTGCCCAGCATGTGTGGGTCATATCAATCTCGTTACTATAAAAAAATAACTTGTAGGTGTATATATATATATATATATATATATATATATAGGTATTACAGTAGCACTCTTGGTACTCATGTATATACAGTGAATATTAGCATATTAAGAACATTAGCTACATTGTTTAAATAAACAACTACTACTCAACCATTTATAGTAGGTGAGTGAGGATGCAGTTTTCATGTCACTGTCATGCCCTGGCAAGGACAGCCTCTTGGAGAAGTGAAGTAGTCCAAAACTTTACTTAAAAACATGGATTTTTGAGCTATATTTTGCCTTTGAGTTCCTTGGGGGATTTAAGTTTTTGAGAGATGGGATAGAACTTGTCAGTTATTGGTACCTTAAGATGAATTTGCATATCAAAATTTCTCTAACAGCTGACTAAGAATCAAGGCTCAGCAGGTATATACACAAAGAGTGCACAGGCCAGGGAGAGATCTAGGAAACTCTCACTGTGGTGTGGTAGATACTTGGCACATAGAGGTAGAGAGAAGATGTTTTACCAAAGGCAGGATAGTACTGAAAGGGTGGTAGCAAAGGTAGAATTGGCTGACTTTGCATTGTAGTAAGACTGACCTTGGTCTTTATCACTGGACAGAGCTTATCAGGCTGTTGATCAGCATGAGATGACCTTGTGTGAATACCATATGAACTTACCTGCAAATCCATGTTAACCTATTTCACCAACACAGTGAAAACATCTGTGGCACACTTTCATCTTCATAAACTTACAGTGAGATCCTCCTGTTGGGGCACTTCATAATTTTATACTTTGTACTTTTTAAAATTTTTATTTTCCATACATTAAGTTTACTCATAAAAATAGTCTAAAAATGTACAATTTTTCCTTTTTAACAAAGTATAATAAAACATAAAACCCTCCAAAACAGAATACTTGATATTTATAATTTAAAATCAAATTAGCAGAATATTAAATATTTACAAAACTATATCTTTCAAAAATATATATAAAGTCACATGCAATTTTGTAGAATTGACAAAAGAATGGCTCAAAAATGGGGAGAATTGTCCTTCATTTCTAAAAAAGAAAATATGCCCAATAGAATCTGAAGACTTCAGTATTGGTACCAACACCTCCTCTGTGTGTGTGTGAGAACTGACCTGTGCTGAGGCGGGCCATTACTTTATACATTTTTAATTTCCCCTAAAGATTTGTTTTATCCATCACATGAAAAACTAGTGAGAGAGTAATAGGACCCTTTTAATGTATGTTAAATACAGGAAATGTTATGTTTGCCATCATATTAAATAAGGATATGCTTAATACCCTGGCAGGACAGTTTGATGTTGGTTGTTTCGACTATGCATACATTTTAATGTAGCCATTTTGATATATCCACCTTGTTGAAAAAACTCACTAATTTCTTTTTTCTTTCATTTTTTAAATCTTCAATTATGTGTGTAGCAGACAGTCCCATTCCCAACCCTATTTCCTTCTGAATGTCTTTTGAAATTTAATAAGGCTTACATCTTTCACTTTATTATTGCACTGGTTAATTTTTATATATGATTATATATTAACATTCTACTAAAAGTACACACTGAAATATCCCTATAATAATGAATTAGATTCTACAATAATCAATTCTTCTTCCAAAACTGCAATTGTAAATCCATTTTATTGTATTAACTGCGTAAAAATGATAGTGAGAAATTTAACTGAGAACATAATCATGCTTTCCTCTGCTTCCTTCCTTCCTTCCTTCCTTCCTTCC
>LZPO01017288.1:964163-991730 GCA_001675575.1 Neotoma lepida | reverse complement strand
GTTTTTCTATGTAGTCCTGGCTGTCCTGGAACTCACTCTGCAGACCAGGCTGGCCTCGAACTAAGCGATCCACCTGCGTCTGCCTCCTAAATGCTAGTATTAAAGATGTATGCCACCAAGCCCAGCTTCCATTCTCTACTTTTCATCTTTATTGATTGATAGTTTCTCTTTACTGCTTTTCAGAATTGTGACTGAAAACAAAGATCCTTACCTTCTTAATACTTGGCCTGAGAAGTTGTTGTTGATGTTGATGATGATGGTGGTGATGATGATGATGATGATGATGATGATGATGATGATGATAAGGATGATGATGATTATGATAACTTTTATTTTGGTGCTGGGGATGGAACCCAGTTTCTTCCACTACTCGGTCAAGTACTCTACCAACCTCATCTATCAAGAATATTTAAAGAGCTTTGCTTTCTAAAATTTACCACCAGATAACGATAGCACGATTTTCTTATTCCAAATCACAGCTATGAGTTTGTCACTATAGGAGGAAATCAAGAGATCATGGTTTTTCATTTCTGACCAAATTTTCCCTACATAAAATCTTATTTTATATTTTCTTACCACCAAATTGAGATAGAGGTTTGCAAGCTGGTAAGGGTGTCTGCATCACACATAACTTGATAAAACATAATTTGATTAAAACATAATTGTTTTGGTTGCATTAAAATATTCTTTTAATCAATTAGGTAACTTTTTGCACATGCAGTAAGCCATTAATGGTATATGTCTTGGTAGTTTAAGGCAGGCTTAAGTTTCCAAAATAATTGTATTCACCTATATATAATGGTTAAATACTAATTCAAAATAAGAATCTCATGGCATGCTTATGGGTATACTTACAATTAATTTGGGAAGAAGGTGTTCATTGGCCTATGCTTGCAGGTATTGGTTGAGAACCCTGAAAGTAAACATGAAGAAAAAAGTAGAATAAAAACTCTATAAATAAGGGCTTAGTCAAGATATCTCTGCAATTTTCATTGGTAAGTCCTGACTGAAAAATAATAGGAATGTTATCCATGAACTCCACATGAAAATCTTAAATCCAAGTTTTCCAAATGAAGCAACAGTTCAGCAGGTGTATCACTGTTTGTCTTTCTGCTAAAGAGGAAATCCCATGTCAATTTGGTATTCTAAATGAATCAGTAAAATTCTACATCAAATGTTAAGTTGAACCATGAATTCACATAAGACAATTGCCAGAGCTGCAGTTAAATGATATTTGATCCATAGGTCCTTAGACGATAGCCTCTGGGAAAGAAAATAACACTTGACCATCATCAAATAAATGTCCGTTACCATAACAGCATCAATTTTGTGCCCATTTATGTTAGAATGCAAAATCAAGGTCAAAACAAATATTAGATACATTTTTGTACTAGGACAAACTTTTAATAATGTTAATCTCTTATTTTAAAGAGGAAAAATTCTCCAAACACTACAAACATGACCAAAATGTTTTAAACACAGGTATTTTCCTAAAATACAAAGTAAATATTTCTGGTCAGCCAAGTAAAATGGAGTGAAGTAGACACTATTAGAATTATGAAAAATATATAGAAAACGTTATTCTATGATTTAAGATTATTAAAATAATTTAATCAACTCATAAACGTATCAACATCGGTTGACATGAATAATGTAAAATATGTATATGGTGAATTTTAAAGTCACAATTTAAATAATTTGATGTGATTATATTTCACGTTATCCAAAAAAGATGTGTTATATTGATAACTTACTCTACTTCTGATTCCTTTAAATTTCTCTTCTCATCTAAATTATATTTACAAATACATTTAATATTTATAATTCTGTATGAACATGTTTTTGTCACTTTGAGAAGTTAGTGCAAAGATACATTGCAGCGACTGTGAGAATAAATGTTCAAAATTAAGATTCTGTTGTTTGGAAACTTCAAAAATACTTATAATAAATAAATCAATTTCTTTAGGGGAAAGACCCATAAAGCTTTTCTCTCTAACACATTTCAGGAGGCAGAGATCCAAAATCACTAGTTATTTTCAACTACAGGTAAGAGTCTATGCTTAATGAAGATGCACTAGAGTGCATGCTTAGTGAAGATGCACTTGGCAATGCTGTTATCAATTTACATGATACAAAGTATAGATCGCATTGTAACAAAGCATATCTCAGTACACAGTAGTAATGTAAGCTACCTGTTGCGGCTCTCATTTAAATTCATTTTATCTAATTTTACAGTACCCATGGAGGGAATAAATCTGGTTTTGGCCACAGAACTGCAGCAAAAGGAATTGCAGCCCCCTAGTGGTCACGTATGGCTACTGCAGCTAGAACAACGTGTGCTATAATATCACCGTTAGGATTTGTTTATTCCAGGTTTTCCCTCACATGAGAAGATTGAGATATCTTATAATGGAGCATTTCGCTTCCTCCATGAAAAAACATCTACTCTTGTACGTTTTTTAAAGAAATTTCTCTGAAACTTAACAAGCAAAAATATTTTCTGACCCGTGTAATGTTTTAGAGTAGATTTTTAAAATGCTAATTCTGAAAGAAAGAGGACTTCCTTCACTAAAGTTAATTTTTTTCTCAGTGTGTCCTTCTAGCCTAATCATGATTTTTTCTTTTCTTTATTATTGTTGTTGGAATGGAATTATGTAGCCCAGAATGGCCTCAAATTTATGGCAATTTTCATGTATCTGTCTCCCATTACAGGGATGCCTCCACTGTGCTCTCTGACTCATGGCTCACATCCTTCTTTATGGTAATATTTTCATCTATCAATATATCTTTTCCCCATCAGATAATTATTAATTTCAGATACATTTTATGATGTTTATATTATCAGTTCAAGTCTTTGATCTCTCCTTACCTTAAATAACTACTTCAATTTTAAATTCCCACAATAAGCTTGATTTCTCTTTTTTTGTAGGGCAGTGACTCAAGATAGCAAGATGGCCCTGAGCACCACTGTGTTTTATATATTAATACAAATACATGTTTTTAAAGTGCACATTTTAAAGTTTCCCAAGTATGATATTATTACTTTTGACATGACTTATAATTGATTTATAAAGTGATATTGAGGATAATTCTGTGAATATTTAAGAGATTTTACTCAACATTACACAAATTATTGCTGTTTCGTTCCTACCCTACTCTTATAAAGCTATTATGAAAACGTAGTTTCAATTCAAAATTGTCTTTTAAAATGCCTAAGAAGGCACTGAAGACTAAATGGAATCTCAGTTAAAGTTATAGTGAAAAAGCAGGTTTTTCAAAGGCAATGCCTACTGAAGACATGCCTATTTTCAGCTCAAACATCATTAAAATGCCAATATTGAGACCTGAGCAGGTGGATGCTAGCATCACAAAAGAGCTGAATGTACTTCTTCACGCATTCAAAGATTGTCATAGTCATTGAAGAAGAAGGGAACTGCCTTCATTCAGGATTAAAGCAAGGCCACAGAGAGACTGCAGGGTTACTTTCCCTACTTATTTGGGTTTTCAAGGACTCCTTAAAGAAGTATGATTAATATGTGATAAAATGTGCTCGTTCTGAAAGTAGTTTAGTCAGTTTGGGGTAGTGCTTATATTTGTGTGGCAGGCACCTCCATGAAGGTGCAAAACATCTCTATCCTACTGCACCTTCGTTGCCCCCCAAACCATGTTCTGACCTCTAACACCATGGTTTCTGCCAGATGCATAGTTGATATAAATTCTAGCATAAAGAGACTCCGATTTTCTCTATTTCACCTACATTGTTCTAAACAATTCTGTTCTTTTTCACTGAGTGTTATTTAAACACCAAGGTACTTTTCTGCTTTATTATGTTGGGCTGTTAGTTTAGATTTTCTTAAATTTCATCTCAGAGTATATAGTCTTTAAAATCTCAGTCTTTGCTGTCCTGATCTGATATTGCCTTTTAAACTTTCTGTATCATTTTCAAGAGAATAATAGAATGGACTGTCAATGACACTTGCAACAATGTTCAAAAGTTCAATAGGACCTGACAAACCAAAGGAAAGTTTATTTGTTGGCTTATTTGTTGTTTCAGTTGTTTAAATTTCATCACCACCAACACCACTACCATCATCATGATCATCATTACTTGTATCTGTAATGTATGTGTTTTGGCAGATATGTGGCACAATGCACATGTGAAAAAGTCAGACAACTTTCAGGAGTTGGTTCTCTCCTTCCACCATGAGATCAGGGATCAAACTCAGGCCATTAGACATGCACTTTTAAATAGATGCTGGGTTTTGAACTCTTGTCCTCACATTTGTGTAACAAATGATTTATCCTCTGAACAAATATCTCCCCAGTGTGAAACAGATACTTTTGTTAAAAGCAGCTGCTTTTGTTAAAAAGTATTGACTTCTCCCTTGCACCCACAAATATTGGACAGCAGAATAAAAATCTGATAGTTCTGCTGCCACTTTGTATATTTGTCCTGTAACTTGGCAGAAGGCACAGAGATAAGTCATTGTTCTAACACTGTTGCCACCTTCGATTCCAAGAAAAATAAAACTTTACATGACAGACCTCTGCCAAATATATAATATCTTACACAATTTTTCCATCAATTTGCTATTAATGAATAGTGCTTCCCTCACTTTTAGAAGTGAACTGAGATCTTTAAGGGCTCACACATTCTTGATTTGGAGAAGCCATCATAAGATGTCTACCTCCTGTCTTGTGTTCTAACTCTGGCCTGGAGGAGAGTGTTAGGTCTGAAGAGATATTGTACTCAGAGTACATTTTATGCATAAGCATTTGACACATTTTTGAACTGGTAGGCTGTTTGTTACTCAAGGTGCCATGGAAAACGTGCTCCCAGCCTTTGCAGTTTGAATCCTGACTTCACTCTTTATGAGCTTCTCTCCATTTCTATTTCCTGGTTCCTCTGTCTCTTTTTCGGCTTTCCCCTCAACCTTTTGGGTTTCCTTACTTTTTCTCTAAAGCCTTCCTGCCATGTGGCTATTTGTTTGCTGTGTGTCTGATGTGCATGCCAGCCTAAAGGGCATGGTCTATTTTCCTTTGGTCCTCCATTCTCTCCCCTTGGGCAGCTCCTGTAGCTTTACAGCTTGGAATTTTTCTGTAAATTTTAATAAAATTGTACTTTGTGCTTTCATCTGATTCCATTCTTAAATTATTTTATTAATGAGACTAAGAACCCCAAAATCAGACATGATTTCCCCGTATGAATATGATACATGAAATACATGTTTCAATATAGTTTCAAGCCCATCCCATATATATATATATATATATATATATAGAATGAAACAGATTTCATTTTACAAAACTATTTTTTACCTGAGTTCATTTATTGTTCTTGTTGTTTATTCACAAACTCTTTTGCTCAGAGTCATTGACTTTAAAATGACTGAAGGTCACTGGTTTGTTTCCTTATGAAAGTGACATAATGGATTAAAGATGGACTTCTGTAGCTAGTGACTCATGCTTGCGTTTGTACATTTTTAAGAGATGTAATTTCGAGAGTAAGCATCCAGCCTTGAGCTGTTTCAGACGTCAGTTGTTCAAATTTAGAAATCAAAGCTAACATAAATAACTGTATGCGGCCAATCGACTGCTCAGTGTAATGTAAGCCTCAAAAATTACTCTGCTTTTCCTCCTGTTGTGAATATGCACGCATATGATATATAACACAAACATAATTGTATCTTCTATGTTCATGTCAGTAATATTAAAAGCCAGAGTTTTCAAGGTATTCACATATTTGTACTAAGTTTCTAATTTTTGAAGCCAAGAATGCAAATGTATTTTCTGTTCATTCTGAATTTATTAAGCATGATGTGATTCTCAAGGACAGTATGATGTAGTCAAAATTTTAAAAGCTTTCTCTTATTATGCCACACAGCCTTCAAGAGGTAGTGAACTATGTGGGAAAAGAACCAGAAGTCAGAGTTAAAAGACCAGAATTATCTCTATCACTTCAGCACTAATAATAACTATCCATGTTACCAAAAATTAGTCAAGAACTGTATCTTAACCTTACTTTAGGTGTCATTAAAACATAGTAGTGGCCAGAAAGATGTCTCCTGGGGTAAAGCATCTGCAGCACAGGCCAGCTAACCTGAGGCCAATCCCTGCAGCGCACGTAAAGGTGGAAGAAGAGAATTGAAGGCAGAATGTTGTCCTCTATCCTCAGACCCTGTCCCACACAAATCTCTCGCTCTCACACTCACTTGCTCTCTCACTCTCTCCCCTCTCTCTTTTTCTTTCTCCTCTTTCCCTCTCTCTTTCTCTCTCCCTCTCCTCTGTCTCTGTCTCTCTGTATGTCTCTGTCTCTCTCTGTCACACACACAAGAACATTATATTTAATGTTTTAATTTTCAAAAACTCATAAAATATATGGATTTTCATATATTAGTATAATATTCATACATATGTATTCTCAGAAATATGAGAATACTTTAATTCCATTGTTTTCTTAGAATGGTTAATACTTAATTAATGGTTACTTTCACAACATCATCTATACCTTGAAAATTATAAAGTGCCTTGTTAATATTACCAAAAATAATCTAGTAAAAATAAATAGCCTTTTGGTATTGGAAAATAACAGTTACATTAGAATCAGACAACTGATAATATCAGAGTCAAGTATATAGATCATTATTTACTTATATGCTAGTATTCTTTCCTAATTGTAAGCATGACATATATTTAATACTTCTTTACAGTATAATGTCCTTATTTTGTTGCATACCAATATAATTTATTGTAATGATTTTAGCAAAGGGGGGGATGGACATCAAATTCTGGTTTGACAGTTATATGACTCTAAGCACAGGTGCTATATTTTCTGTCATGCTCTTATGACTTGAAGTAAATCAGGCTTCAAAAGATAAGCCTTCATCACTGATGGTAGAATTCTGCGTGATTCCTAAAACAGATCAAGAAGAGGCCTGGGTGCCACAGTTTAAGATCTTAGTACAGAAAACCGAATGATTACTTTGAAATTATTTTATACGGACACAAATAGCACAATTTTAGATTCATTAAAAATGATGAAACAACGTTTGGATATGGTTTTCATGGGAAAGCAATTAGAAATCAAAAGGGAGCCCTGATCGAAGTCGTGAACAAACTATAATGGCCCTTCCTTCTCTTCTTTCTAGTGTCTAAAGTCATCTCCATAGATTCAAAAGCACTCTGAATACAAAAGCAGAAAGCTTCTAATATGGGGGTCAGAAAAGGTCACATGGAATGTAATAACGGCCTCTAGTTAGTTGAACAGGTGCCTATGACCTTCATTGTCCTTTGAAGCCTTTACAAACTAATCACCTATGTGTCCCATATAAATCTAAGAATATATTTAATGAACCAGACAATTTCTAGTCATGAAGTTCAATATTAGCCAAGAAGTTAGCAACAATGATGTTAAGCAAGATATTAGTGAATTACTACTGGGAATTCTCCACTGAAAAGTGATTTTGGAATAAAATAATATATTTTAATTTTTACTGGTTTTCCCTGGAAAGAAAGGAAGGTTTAAATCTAAGGGCCAGTGTTATGTATGTTATTATAGCATCATTCAACAATAGTGTAGAAAGTGATATTGCAAAATATTGAAAGCACCTTCTGTTACATGAGGATTGAACATCACAATATATATATGAACAGGGTAGGGATAATAGTTATAAGAGAAAAAAGTATAATAAGTTGAAGCATTTTTGGAAAATTTGAAGAGGAATTTAAACTGAGCTTGATTGACTTTCAAGAAACCTTGCTTGGCTAAAGTACAATGGGATGACTGGTATCCCAATTTATTCTACAGAAAGTGATTTGGTTTTTATTAAGGTTTTCATCAAAGCCATATGTTTATATAACCTTTGACCAGATTTAAATGAATGTATATTCTTTTGCAGAAATACAAACATTTATCATTTATGTTAATCATTCCAGAGTTAAGTTCTATCCTCTGTCTCTCTCTCTCTCACACACACACACCCTTCTATATAACTTTTGTTTTAACGATGCAGGAGATAAAACTCAGAGCCTCACACATTAGGCAAACACTGCACTACCAAGGACATACCAAGTCCCCACAATTCCTTAATTGTGTCATTTATTTATCAGCACCACCAAAATTTCTGTGAAACTATCCATAACATAGAAGGCAGAGGGAGTATGGGAAGTCCTATGTAATCTTAAATGAGAAAGCATGGTATTGTTTCAATCTGGTTGTACAATTAAGTGTGTGATCACAAATACAATATTTCAACTTATTTACTATTAGGTGTCTCATTTGCATAAAGTGATGCTAAAATATGGGCCTTACTTAATTTGTAGTTAAGTTGAAAATAAAATAGAACATATAGTAACTATGTGACCAGATGTGAATGCTATTATTAGGTAAAAAGTAGACCTACCACTAATAAGGGTGTTATGAGATTATATTTTTAAGCATTTTCAGCTTGGTGTTGCTCTTGTTATAAAATAAGTTAAGAAAGAGGTGGAAAGTGCAGTCTAGAATATAAGGATAGATCTTTGGCTGAAATTTAATCCTATAATAGAATTTTTAAATTGCAAGAAACAGAAAATACTTGAAACAGGCTGGGTGTGGTGGTGCATATATGTAATCCCAACATTCTGGAGTGAATGACAGGAGAATCATGAATTTTAGGCTAGCTTGGTCTACAAAGTGAGACGTAGACCTACACAATGAATCTCTGCCACAAAAACGTAATTGTGTGTGTGTATGTGTGTGTGTACATAAGATAAATTTAATATAAATAGATATTAGGAAGAATATCATAAATGTACATGTTGGGTAATACCTAGTAAAATGAAGATATAGAAAATAACTCCAACTTCGTTTTTTTATTATGGATAACAATTATCTGTGTTCACAGGCTAGAAGTTTGAATCCCTGGAAATGTGCTGTTTCTAGAAATAACTTTATGTGAAGCATTTTGGTTCATTTAACTTTTTCCCTTTTGACTTCTGTGTGTTTATAAGACATTTCCAAAACTCAAAAAGGTTTTAAAGCCATCAATTTCTCTTCCTAAGGTATGATCATATTATATACACAAATAAAAATGGCTAGAATTTGTGTATGTGCATATGTGTGTGTTGACAGAGTCTCATGCAACCTAGGTTATTGAACACGCTATATAGTCAAAGATGACCCTGCAGCTACTGATCCTCTTGGGTCCCTTTCTCAATTTCTGGGCCTAGAGACTGGGGTCATCTCACTCAGCCAGCCATGGACAGTAGTTATAAATTCTACTCACAAAAATAATAGTGATTCCTTAAGTAACGTTTATATAGCTTAAGGAAGTTGGTAAGTGTTAACAGTAAAGTGTATCTTTATGGTTTTTGACATAATTAAATAATTCCCTTTTGTAAGGTTTGGAGCTGAACTACCATTTAATTTAGATCACAAGCCATAATTATGTTAGTTTTGTTTCTGCTTAGTAAGAATCTCTTACATTCACTTCAAGCAATAAAAGAAAAACAAGAGACATTTCCACTTAGTTATCCTTAAAAGATGAATGATTTCAAATGTAGAACACTGTAGTGAATGGGACAATTACAGGTTCGAGACTAGAGGACCAACTTCTGCTTGTGTAACAATTTCTTGTGTGGTTGAAGAATCGTAGCTTTTATTTTGTGACATAGAAAAATCTACTATCGCCTCATTATTATTATTTGAACTCAGTTTTCAGAACTGAAGTTTTTCTTAAGTTTATAGTATTTGAAAGAATATTAGTAAGCACCCAGTTTAACTTTTTTCTTCCAGTGCTGAAGACTGAACCAAAGACCCTCATGCATGCTAGCTAAGTGCTCTACTACTGATCTGCCCAGGATTTCCTCTTTGAAGAGCAAAAGATACAGAGGTGCATAAAAGATTCGAACTTGGGTCGCTTTAACTCTTAACTTTGCAACTTAAAAATTTTCCATAGTGCCTGTATTTTTTAATATTACTCAGCCAAAACATATTCAAGTAAACCATAATATGTAATGGCCTATGCATATAAACATGAATAAAAAAACTTTATCTGTGAATATATGACCTGATAAAGTAGATAGTACTCAACTTAAAATCCAAGACAATGCTTATAAAATCTTTGATGTCATGACAGACAGATAGGAGCACTGAGCTTCAAACTATTAAGTTAAAAGCAATGAACAAAAATAAAATAAAACACAATATGCTAAGTGCCAGGTAATAAGTACAATGTCTATTTTCTTCAAAATTAAAATGGAAAATTTGATGATTTTATGTATGAAATTAGATGATCTTTTACTTTAATCAGTGACTTTTTCTACATTGTACATATAAAATTGTAAAACGTTTGCATTTTAAGCATTATTTCTTATTTTATTTGTATTTTATGTGAGATAGGATCTTGTTATGTACTTTATGACAACTTGATTTGTAATACAGGCTAACCTCCGATGCACTACTCTCCTGAGTCAACCTTGTGAGTACAGGCACACACCACCATGCCTGGCTTTTGCTTCGTGGCTTTATAGTCAGCAAAATAGCCTTCTTCACCACTCTTTATAGCAAAACTGTACATTTCCCCCTGAACTAAGCAGGAGAACTTGTCTGCTGTCATTCCCAAAGTCCTATCTTACCAGAGGCTCATTACTTTACAACTTACCTGGTACTCACTTATTTATCTTTGGCATTTCAAAACTAGTTAGTCATTCTATTGCTATTAACCCTTTAAGTACTCTGCATTATTTGTGCATTGTGATCAAAGTGGAGTATGCGTTCAGCTCAAATTTGGAGTGGAGATTTTTTTCTGTAGTTTTAGTGAAAGAACTGGCAATAAGAGTCTACAATCACAATGGAAATGAGAAAAAGAAGCGGTACCTCTGAGGAAAACGGGTCAGTTATATTTCCCTCTCATTTATTCTGTGGGGGGAACAGAATACTAGTTTCTTTTGGGAAGTTTTATGTAATATGCTTGTTAGCTACTATCAATCATCTAAAATAGCATTGGAAATACACCAAGCCTTTAAAATAATACTTGATGAAATTCCATTATCCTTACAGGTTATTCATCTTATAGTTGACTAATTTGGAATATATATTTGCTGAATATGGACAGTACATTTTATAGATTTAATTAAATAAAATTTAGAAAATTGGTTGAGGTTCAGTAATAGATGTATTTTAAAAATTGAGATAGAATGTTACCCAAGGAAAGGAGGGAAATAATCCTCCCACTTAATGAATCTACTATATTGGCTACTTAAATAAGATTTGGAAGAGCGAGAATTGTGGTATCAATGAATAACCATTTTACTGTATAATTACATTATATATTTCTTTGCCATTTGCAATGATTTTAAAGTAGATATGTGATGAAATGATAAAGAAATAAGTCTATCAATAAAACCATTCATTTTTGTTCCCTTGAACTATAGGTCTAAAAATATTGCTAGAATAGTATCAGCTCTTTTGGACTTACTTCACACAAGGATGAAAGCATCAAATTTCCCCTGAAGTTCTTTTAGGTCATATATGAAAGTGGGAGGTATGGACCTATTAAACTTCCAGGAGTCAATGACTAATCCAAAAACAGAATGATGTACATACAAGCTATACATCATAAAGTTAACTTTAAATGTTTAAAATTACAAAACCTACACATTCATGATCTTATCACTGTATTCAATTTAAGAATAGTAACTTCTGATATCCTATAATTAGAAAAAAAGAGACTTGCCCATCAACCCACATCACAAAAAGAATGTGGATCATTGAGTTAACTGGTTAAAGTTCAAATAATAGCGAAGTTATAGAATAGAGCTAGAATGTGAAACTGGTCCTACATATTAAGCACATGTTTACCACCTAGCGAGTAGTCAACCAAATGGTCAAGCACACACACACACACACACACACACACACACACACACACACAACATGTGTATATTTTACTGTGAAATAGAAAATAAAACTGTGTATTTTAGGACTAGACTTTAGCTAATCTAAGTTAATATTTGTAAATCTTTAATTGTCTGAAATTATGTCCTGGTAGGTAATTGTCCTAGATGCTTGAGTTCTTAGAAGTACAAAACATCTAGTTCCTACAATTGTCAGCACAATTACTTTAAATTTGCTAATTGATTACAGATTTTAGAGAAGGGCTTTTCACATATAAGTGCCAGTTGGCAAAAGCTTGCTTCAGGAGGTAGGGTATGAACCAGACCTGGACGACCAGATAGGCCTGAGGAATGTTTGGTAGGGTGAGCTTCATACCACAGTCTTTCAATATTTTCTAATGTTTCTCCAATATCTCTAGTAACTTTCTGTTATTCTAGTTATTCACTTCCAGAACTTCAATTTTCCTGTTTGAATCACAAGTACACAGCTTTCTTAAAATGACCAAATATGATTGGTCTCTGTTGCAGTGACACCAAGTACACACCATATAGAACTGAGTATACTTAGCTGTAGCAGCCCCTGACCCTGTGTGCTTACTTTATTGCTCTATATGCTATTTCCCTGATCTCATTTCATTTTTTGTGTTACAATCTGTAACTCCCATGACCTTTGCTTTCTTTTATTCCCTTTTCGAGACAAGTCTTATTATTTTTGAATAAGGGTCTTGCTATATAGCCTAGGTAGGCTTCAAACTTAAAATCACCTTGCTCATGAATGCTGATATTAAGACTTCGTGCTTCACACCAATCTTTCACTCAGCTGCTTACCTCACAGTCTGCTAGAATCAATGTTTCTAAATTAATCATCTTTTTTTAATTGATAGCTAAATCCACATGAAATGTTATATGCCCATTTTATTGCCTTGACAATTGTTAAGGGAGATTGTCAATAATATCTTCATATCCATATCCACCTGTTCGAAGTCTAGTGCTAATAGTATAAACAAAGCCTAACATAAACAAGAGAGTTTAATGTGTAATAACATGACAAGTATGTTTAAAAGTGCTTGCTTTCAGGCCTGAGATTGTTCACTACAGTTGAGTAGATTAACCTTCTCATGGGATAGTTGTGAGGCTTAAATGAGAAAACATATATAAACCTCTTATACATGTGTACTATGTATTATGCAGCAATTTTCAATGAATCATGGCTACTATTATCATCATCGTTTATTACATTCTTAAGAAGAGTAACTACTTGCTAACTTGATTTGAATTTAGGGAGCTGTACACAAAAAAACATTGAATGAGTCTTGATTCCTCATCTAAAATAGGAGATACGTGAGTTTAAAATGAACTTTAAAAAAGATGTGAACACAAGACATTTAGTCAAAGGCATTTTACTAATGACATTAAAGAAGTAATATGTTTTTGTAAAAATGAAACGACATGGCCACTGAAGCTATGTAATCCACTGGTATTTTTCTCTAGACATTAGTTGACATGGCTTCATACTATTTAGTTGTTTTCATTTTTACACTATATGCACCCCAAAGCCTGTCATTACTGAATAATACATCTTGGAACACTCACCCTCCCTGCTGCACTGTCAGTCCAACTGTCTCATCTTTTGCAGAAGGCCAAACACACTACTCACGTTCTTTCCTCCAAGGCTTGGCTAACTACCTACCACAATAGTTTAGGTTGCCTCCTAGAAGACTTCAATTAATTCTCTTTTTCTCATTTGTTCACTACTTTGATCAGAAACATACTCCCTTTCTTATTCCCCAGAAAATATCTTCTACTTACCATCCTAAGTAAGGAGAATATTTAGAAACTTAGGACAGATGAAATGGCTGACCACCTATACATTTTCAATGTTTCTTGATGTTATGAGATGTATATTTATGAATGCACAAGGATACACTTTTGTATGAAATTTGGCATACCGACATATGGCTATTGTGTGAGATGGTGTCTCTCAAAGCCTTCTGATAAGTATGGTAAAGTTATACTTCATTAATAGGCAATGGCATTGTTAGTCCATTAAGTGAACATGTGTGGTTAAAAGAGGTCATTACTAAAAGTAAAGAAAAATATTCCTGAATGTAGGATTTCAAGTGATGACAAGGTCCATAAAGGCAGTTTGTGAGTCAAAAAGGTTTTCTAGTTCTTTTCAAATTAGACCATGCAACTGACCATCTATGAATAAGTGTAACCTTAACTATAACACTAAATGGCAGCTTTATGTATACATGTGCTGTTACTTGTAAGTGCTTTTAGGACACTGTAGATGGTACAGTCTTAACCATAGCTGGAAAGAGGAATCGGCAGAAAGCTAAAGCAGAGGTAGATGCTGGGTAGCGGGACACAAACTCAACATTCCAGATCTTGTATATCTTATTTGAAATCCTGCTCACACTATTCTAATTGTGCATTAAAATGTCTACTAGTGGCTGCTTAAATGATGACGCACCTTAAATTCTCAGTTGGTTGCAATGCTGAGTGTGTGAAATGGATGTTCTGCAGCTTTGTTTTAAGTATTTAAAATTAAAGAAATCTTAAAATATTTGGTAGAAGGCAGTGACAGAGAGATTGAACATTCATTAGACTGATGATCTGTGATTTTCTTCTGAGATTCAACAGTACAACACATAGAAAAATAACATAAGTGTTTTATAATGATGACAAATGATAATATAAAATACTGCTTTGAAAAGTAATCTAAAAAAATCAAAGTATGTTAAAATGTTTCACAGTGAACAAGTAAGGTTAATTTATTACACCACTATATGTTATATTAGTGTGTGTTATTATATTACATTAATATCTTATTGACCCCAATGTAGTCAAGTTTTCACAGTTGGGTTATGCCTACCTAAGTTAATGAGTTAACTAAGCATTTATTTCATTAGACATTAAGCTTTCAAGAATGTTATACTAGAATAATCTCAACACAAGTGTTGTATATCCTTATTTCTTGAAGAATTCCACTGTTATAAAAGTGAAGTGGCAAGACACATGTTAATGATACTAACCAAATAGTCTGGAGACTATGGAGCCATTAGATCCTGGAATTTAATTATTGTTTTGCAGCAGGGCTCAGAAAACTGCAACCTTCAGTCTCAGGCTTGGAACAATTTAAGAGCAGCTGAAGACACTTCATGTTGGTTGCTGACAATCTCTACTCTAAATTCTGATTGTTTTGTGCTTCCTTTGTTTGGAGAAACAAAAATGAAACAGGAGGATACTGAGGATTCACTCAGTTTTCAGACTATTATTGAGGTTTGGGTATTTATCAGCCAAATTAAGAAATATTCCTAAACAGTTAAATTCCAAACAATATTGAGAACACTGCAATTTCTAACAGAATTTTAGAGTTTATTTTTCAGAGAGGAAATCTATTGTCTTCTGTGGTGTCAGTGCTCATATTTTTTAAATCCTTAGTAGATTCGTGGCACACTGTCACAGGTATCCAGCTTAAAATTAGGGAATTTTTTTTTTGCAATGCTGCAGATTGAACATAATGTTTTGGAAATGCTAGGCAGGTGCTCGATTGTAGCCCAGGACCTTCAGTTTTTATTTCTGTTGCTGGAGAACTAGATATTCTCTTCTCAGGTAACCGTGTAAACACAAAGCAGTACTTTGTGTTTCATTGCCTTAATCTACGAGAGAATCTTTGGAAATTGGGGAGAAAATTAGTTGGTATCAGTAACAACTGACATACGATTTTCCTTTTCATAATGATGCTATGAAGATATTATGAAATAAAGCGTATATGCAATACTCTTGAATCCCTGCCTGGCATCCAGGAGGTTCTCAAAAATATCAGTTCTCACGCTCTTCTTTTTCCTGTGAATTCATACTGCACCAAAGCCTGTCATGTTATTACCTGTAAAAGTCATTACTGTCATTCATGACAACTCTACATGGCAGAAAAAAAAAAAGACAACAGAGGAAGGGTTAACAGGCCTCCCTCTGTCTGTTGTGTTGGATAGAAAACTCCTGTCAGTGTTGTTGTAAGCACCCCAATCCTACCTGGCCACTGCAATCACAGCCTTATCCACCTTCCGACATGCAGGGCTTGAGTTGGGCTTGCTGCAGCAGATGATAGGTGCTATTAGGAGAGAAATGATGTGCACAGAGCAAGTACTTTTTCAGTTCCCAAGAGTACCAGAAGAACAAATTTAGTGAATGGAAAGCATAATTAAATACCCTATGGTCTACCTCCTCAAAGTATGGGCAGAAGAAAAAGTGCCTACCTATAGGGTGGGGTAGGAAGCTGTAGATGATTTCCCAAAAGAAAGATGTCAAAAATTATACTCCTCTTAAGGGCAGTATTTGTGTGTGTGTGTGTGTGTGTGTGTGTGTGTGTGTGTGTGTGTGTGCATGTGCGTGTGTGCGTGTGAGAGAGAGATGCTGCAAAATAAATGAAGATATAATTTTCTGTGGTGCATGTTAATTGCCCATTCTCATTGTCATTGTGCAGTCAGCTTCAGGTGACAGTTATGTATACTGCATTAATGTTTGTTTGTCAGTGTATGATTTTATATGCACATGTATGTATGTATGTATGTATATTGTATATATAAAGTTCTTAATGAAAAAATTTAAAGTCTGTCTTGATACCACATCTTTTTTTCACCACTGTTTATGTGAGGTCACGATTGTCTGCAACAAACTGGGAATGCAGAGATTACTCAACTGCGCAACATTTTCTCCCCCCCTCCCCCCCCGCAACGTTTGAGTTCAATCCCATTTCTCCCAATGGGCATTTTCCATGCTTAGCCTATTGAGAAGGTATATGGTAAGGGACATATATGTTAAGTGAATCAGGTAAAGCTTCCTTGAATGAGACATAGACTGGTAAATATTAATGAAGAACCTGCCAGGTACTGGCAGTGATTCTGAACTAAATTAAATATCCTCTGACTGCTGGATGTCACCTTCGGTGTCTGTTGGAGGGGCTCTGTCACTTAGAATAAGGGGTCTCGAACATAGTGCGGAGTGTTTGTCACCTAGTCACCTACTAGCATCTAATAGAAAGCAAGGCGCAAAGGGCTCGGCGCAGAAAAGAGACACACAGACATGTTTTGCAATGACGAACTTTATGTCGCACCAGGAACCAGCAACCTGTTTATGTTTAGCAATTCCGTGGTATGGGGTTAAGCTGAGCAAAGAGATAGGGATAAGAGGCAGTTTTGGAGACTTTCCACAATCCTTTTCAAAATATAAAACTGTCGTCAAATGACTTAGGTAAACTACTAAACAAGGCTCGCTGGATACCCTTATACTATCCTCTTAAACTTACGTGACCATCAGCAACGCTGTTCAAATTCAGCCAGCAGCTGTTAGATCAAGACACAGATCCGCAGTGTGTTATCTCCCAGAGTTACTTGTGTTCACTGAGACCCGCCAAAAATGAGGGTGGGTTTCAACGAGAACATAATAGAGATCATTTGCCCCCCTGACCCCTAGCCCCGCTCCCATTACTTCAAGCCCTGAGCCCCCAATCCACTTGGCTCGAGTCAGATTTATTTCTTAATAAGGTGAACAGTTTGTATCCCCCTACTCGATTGAACCTTCCTCAGCCCAACCCCTCGACCAGAGAAACCCCGCGTTCAGTTTCACTCCTCCTCCTTCCCACCCCTCCCCTGGTCTCCTCCCCCTCCTCTTACTTCTAGAGACCCCACCCCAGTCGTACTCTCACAGCTTTCCCTGAGTGCGAAGGTCCCTAGATTCTTGCCTCCCTCTAGCGCTTACATCTCGAGTCAGGTCCTCCAACCTATTCAAGACTCCTGGTGCTCCTTTAGTGCAACCTACGTTCTTGTCTCATCCAGAGACCCCAGCCTCCCCGCGATCTGAGCGCTCTGAGTCGCTCCAACCGTCCTCCCGAACCAGCGCAGTCCTGCAGGCTGCAGTCATCAGGACCTGTCTATGCTCCCCTACCTCATCCTCTGCCCACGCCATTAGGGTCTCAGCTAGCAATGCCGCCCGGGGGCTCCAACTTACCGCTAGCGTCCGGGAGGAAGACCAGGCAGGTCGCCGCGGCGGCAGCTAGACGAGAAACGGACTCGGCTGCAATCGCCCAGCGGAGCCCGCGGCAGTCAGTGCGCTGCTCTGCGCTGCGCGCCGCAACCTCGCGTCTCAGCAGACGGAAAGAAGGATGGAGGGAGCTCAGCGCGAAGGACAGCGCCGGCAAGTCGACCTCCTGTGGGCAACCTGCGCCCCCCGGAAAGGTTTGGCTGGTATTATTTCACTACCCTATTCTAGCATAGTAACTGACACCTCCAGCATCTCCGCGCCAATCGCTTCTTCTTTCTTCTTTGAAGGCCCCTAACTAACTACACTATTCTAAGCGGACGAAGACCACCACCGGAGCACCACGACGATCTCCACGACGCCGACGACAAACGATGTTCAGAACGAAGGAAAGTTCATATGCAATAGAAAGGTAAGGGATAGACAGGCCAAAGGAGCAACCAAGATTAACAATCTTGCTGCTCCAAGGGCTCAATCATTAAGATCAGTGCACCCGAGGAAGCTGCCTCGGTGAGCACCAGAGCGCCTACCCAGAGCCGGTGAGGCTGCACTGGGCTCTTAGGCAAAACCAGGGATGAGGGGAGGAGCCAATGAGGAGCCAAGAAGAGCCAATCAGTGCTCAGGGTTACACTGCTCTGGGCCTGTTTGGACCAGAATCTTAGTGCGTCTGGAATCTGCTGGCTGGGAACCATGAGACCCTGTAGCGTGGGTGGGGAAGTGATTAACTTGATTCATAAGGCTCAGGGACCAGGGAAACTGAGGTCATCTATGGCACCAGTTAGGGCATGGGGAAAGTCTCAAAATTCGACCCTCAAAGGTTCAAACTTTAAACACATACTGCAGAGAGCAAGAGGGAGAGAGAGACAGAGACAGAGACAGACAGAGACAGAGAGAGACAGAGACATTGACAGNATGAGGGGTGCCTCACGGTTCTTATCATCTCTTACTTTTTACTGGGAAGGAGAGACTTCCCAGTGTGGGTTGGCATACTCATTTGTCTTCCCACTTTCCCCAGGAATTGCCTGGTGTTTGAGGATTACAGACAATGTGTGTTCCCCTTCTTGCATGTGTGTGTGAATATGCACACACACACACATACACACATACACACACACAGAAAGAGGCAGAGAGAGAGATAAGAGAGAGAGAGAGAGAGAGAGAGAGAGAGAGAGAGAGAGAGAAACAGGCTTTAGTTCCTGTAAGACACTTTCAAAGTACTATACATTTCACTGATTCTTGAAACTCTTTCTGAGGATCTCATTCTGACTCTCACTCTTCCCTCAGGAACAGTTGACACAATGACAGGATCAAATATTAAAGGCTACAACCCTGTTTGGTGGCTGGCTTCCTTACCCTTACCCCTACTCTTAAATTCAAAGGGAGAAAGAAAAACCTTGCCTTTCAAGACCTAAGAAGGTAGTTTTTAATTCCTTCTTGATGCCACCCTACACAGCCTGCTAAGGGCTTAGAAATAGACCTTGAAGGTAGCTCATTCTGCTTTCTCGGGGAGCTGAAAGTATCTCCAACAGAGTTTAGCAGGCACAGTTAGTTGCTCAGCCTCTGCAAGGCTATCAAGGCATAAACACAAAAGTAAGGTCAGGGGGGGAAAAGAAAAAATATATATAACTTCCTTTTGATAACTGCCTGTACACTCAGCTGAAGCCCGGCAAGCCGAACTCTTTTCACCATTAACTCTCAAGTGCCACAGGCCAGGCAGATGCTTGCTGTGCCCAGGCCCCAGAGTAGAGGTTTATCCACCTGGCCAAGACGCCCCAGTAACATCAAAACCAGGCCTAGGAGTGGAGATACTCCTGCAGACAAAAGAGGAAAAGAACAGAACAAAACAGAGGGAATGAATAGGGATGCGGTGTGTGTGTGTGGGGGGGTGTATCTCTGTGTCTCTGCAGCATTGGCAGCTGCTTGGAGAAGAGACTGTTTTCCCACTGCTAGGAGGTAGCTGGATCACAGCAACAGATCGAGACCAATACAACTACTTGGGACCCAAGGGCAAAGCCGTGATTATACAGAAGAGAAGGCAAAGGGTCAATGTAGTGGTTTGAAGATTCAAACCCAGAAAAATGCCGAAAGGAAGGCATCGGTCTGCAACTACGGAACTGTTGACCCCAGTAGCTACAGAACCTGAGAATGGAGGAAGAGTTGAGAGAAATAAGAGTTAGGTCTCCTCTTTATTCTGGGTGCCCTGGTGCCAAATACTTCCCTTCATGCTTCTAGATTTGTGAGAAGGGTTCTAATTGTACTTAAGAAGGACGTCTGAGGATCGAGATTCTATCTTTAATAATTTCAAACACTTCGAAAGGCCTTGGAATTTAATTTGGCAATGAACATACTGTCCACCACCCGTTTTTTTACCCAACACAAGAAAAAAGAAAACATCGCAGTTTGCTTGAAGCATCTGTTGAATACTCCTGTATGATGCTTGCCACACAGGTGGCGGCGACAGCGCTGCCAAGTCCGCAGACTGCACCACACTTGCATCTGTAGAATCGCTTTGTTAGTGAAACGTATTTTATAAATACCAAAGAGAAAAACGTATGGCTTCGCTTTAAATAATCAAGCACTCATCTTTTAAAACTCCCCACGTGTCTTTTTTTATGCTAGCGAATGTGGAATGTTTTCATACTTTCCCTTTCTAGCGCGACTTCTGTTCACTGTGTCGGAGGCTGTAGACGTTTGTTTTACTTCAAAATTGTAAATATGAATCCCTATGAAATATTTACTATGGAAAAATAACTCAACTGAGGCCTGGGAGAAAGATACCATCAACCAAAACCTGGTCTCTTTTGTCAGTTCCCGAGGAAACCGGCTAGGGGAAATTGACCACCGCAAGTCAATTATGAAATTATGAGGACGAGGGTGACGAGGATGATACTTATTCTTTTTATTACATATTTCGCTCTTTAAGCTATTCTCTCCATCCTGGGGAAAAACAAAAGTTTGGACAAGAGATAAGTAGTGAAGCCCACCCTGTGATGGGATGGACAGAAAGTTCGCCAGTGTGTTGAAAGCGCTCTTAGGCTTAGGAGTTTGAGTAGCCTGACACCCGCAGGCGAGCTTGCCTTTGAGCGGCGCTCTCACCACGGGCCCAGAGCCCACGGTGCTGAGCCTGAACAGGATGCAGCCGGATTCTGAGCGCTGATTTTGGCCAGGCGACTGGGGCACATCCAGCCAGTCTGACTTCTCTAGGCAACTGCTTAGTGGAGAGTTGCGGATCTGATGAGTTGTGGGGATTTGAGAAACACTGGCTAGGGAGAAGAAATATATTGCGGGAGATGTTTAGGACACACGTGAAATTTGGGGAAGTAAATTCTATACAAGCTCTTTCAGGCGTCTCAGTTGTAGAGGATTTTTCAGGCACCTGAGGTGGGCAGAGGGATTAGCCTGGGTTTTCATTGTATTCCTGACACTTCTTTAAGTCTAGGGAAGTTGTTTGGGGGGAATAAAAGAGAGTCATTTAGAGTAAATTCCTCCACTTTGATTCAAATACTAACTGACCAGGGAACAGGAAGAGACTCCAATACTCACCACTGGGTTTCTTCCCAGGGGGATTTCTTCTGTCCGCTATGCATGTCTTTCCAAAACTCTTAAGTTAGAAATTCAGGAAGAATGTAAAGAAATTTGTTATTAAGTAGAAGAAAAACTTTCATCATATGAGATTTTGAGGAGTTTCTTATAAATTCCAGCCACGGACAGATTACTAGTCATTATTATTTCACCTCTTGGCCAGAGAGTCCTATATTGCAAACACATCCTAAAAGATGGTGAGACAGATTTCAAAGCGAGCACCCCAATTGTAGCAAAATACTCTAAGGCAAAGTGTTACTTCCTCAGAACCAAAGAAGGCAAACAAAATTTACCTGGGCATTTTTTGTGATTTCCTTGTTTACCAGAAGATATAGATGCAAGACATTCTGATAATCCTTTTATCCACATATATTTTAATCTTTAAAGCAAATTTTAATAATAGCTGGAGTTTTTAATTCTGTAGTTGTATTAAATAGTATTTTTGGCATTTCTTTTTTCTTTTCTTTCTTTTTTTGCTTAACTGAAAAAAAAATCCAGCATCAGATCCCTTTATTGCAGCATGGAATGTCTAAAGATAATCTTTTGTAGCATTTAACACAGCAAATGTCCCTTACTTTTCCTCATTCAGAGTCATTGAGTGATAAAATATATCATATATAGACAGCATATACCTGAAGTCTTAAATTTTGGTTAAGACTCTCTCTCTCTCTTTTAAATGAAAAACAGCAGGAGAACTCTATTGCTATGTAGGAAGGCAGGGGGCAGTCTCTGATCATGTCAGTTTTTCTTTGTGTACAGCTGCCTTTTAGGCAGACACTCAGTTTAAGAAAAAAGCAACAATCAACTCCGGTTCTGTGACACACTCACTAAATGGAGAGGAGAATCTAAAAGCCTTTTGAGTGGAGAGGGAAGGTCTCAGTCACGTATTTTTTTTTCCATTTCTCAGACAAAACTAGAAGGTGTCATGGTTAAAAAATCTGTGTTCCTTCTTTGCAGGAAATCTTATTGAATGAATTTAATCTTATCTAACATTCTTCTAGTAATCAAATACCTAATGGGGCTTCTGGTAGTACTGTATTTATCTTATTTTATTTCATTCTAGAGACTGGGGTTCCTGTACCCCAGGCTGGCCTCCTTATTGCTATGCAACAAAGGATGATCTTGAATTTCTGATCCTCCTGCCTCAACATATATTTTTAAAAATGACAAACCATGCATTCAAGTTTGAGGGTAAAAATCTAGAAACTTGAAGGACAAAAAGCTGGAAACTATTTTGAAGTCAGTTCCCTAGAGAAATATGCATTGTAGCTCATTCATGTTACAGTGAATGCATTTTACGTTATGGGCATGGATTTTACCATAACCTCTTAGAATGAGAAAGGTAGCAATTAGCATTCTTATTGAAATGAAAAATTCAAGGTGTTAGTGATTTCTCTTTCCGCTGTTCCTGTTGAGGACCATTTGTGCTCCCTGTGCATCCTATTTGACTCTTTCAGAACAGCGCCATCTTTAATCTCCATTCTTGCACTAACTGGGCATTTTACCATACAGTCAAGGGCTGGAGAGTTATCTATAGAGTAATGAATTTCACTTTCTTGATCTGTAACTAATACCATTAGATTATTTCAAGTCAAGTAGTTCTTCCTTGTTTCCTTCCATCCCCTTCATTCCTTTCTTCCCTCCCACTCTCTCCCTTCCTTCTTCACTCCTACCTTCTCTCCTTCCCTCTGTCCTGGCACTTTTCACTCCCAATCTTAAGAACTAGCATGTAACCATATACTTTTATTCTTCTCCTTTCCCCCAAATATATTCTAGCACTGGGTACAAAAGATACAAACAACAAGGATAACTGATACTTACTTGCATCAGAAGTTAATATTGAAAAGTACAACTTGAAATTCACAATAGCCTGAATACAAAAACTCAAAGCATTTTGCCAAATTAGCCTATCACACCAGAAAGTTATATCAGTTTTGACTGACCAAGATGAAACTTAGTAGGGATGGATTTGAAATGCTATATGGTACTGAGATTCTCTGCACCAATCTAGGTCCCAGAATTTGGAAACATGTTTTTAAAAATTTGGATGGTTAGATGGCATGGAGATCAAGCTGGCATTGCAGTATGGTTGCTCAGGAGCTTAATTTTATCCTTACTTTTGTAAATTTTATGGAAAGAGTCAGAATATAACTGAGCTTTGTGTGTTTCCAGGGACATTCAGAATGTCATCAGAAGACAAGAGATCATTCAAAAGAAGGTTCAAGCCAGTGAAGTGCTGAGATAAGTTATATGAATAATTAGATGTCATGATTCCCTATGGTCAGGTGACGATATATTTGGAGGATTTTCTTACCAACAAGGAACTTATTTGTTTTGCAAGGTCACTATTCATTTCATTTATAGCTTATCCCTTAGTACTTAACACAATGCTTGTCACAAAGCCAGCATTAAAGAGCAGAAAACTGGAATTAATGGTGAAATCCAGTTTTTTTTGGCTCAATTGGATTTTTTTCATTCAGAATTGACTCGAGGTTGAATAAGCTTTTTCTGGATGCAGTGAGTTGTTTAATATCAACATGTTCTGTCCTAACATGGTCAATATCTTAGAGAATGTGCTACAGTGGAGAGTTATATGTGAGAAAAAAAAAACACATGGCCAATGAATAAAAATTTTATGCTTGTTTTGATCCCAACTTTTGGAATACCCATAAAAGATATTTCAGTTTGGTTTCAAAGGATTACAAATAATATTCTTTTTGTAAAATGAAGATCAAAGAAATTATGCATTTTGTGTGGCCGTAGATTTGGCATTGCTAAAAGAAAAAGAAAATCACCTTCCATCCAGCCTCTGGAGCATGATTGTTGAGCTTGATGCCCTTACTAGATACTGACTTTCATGGAAAATAAGGTCTTGGAAGCATGTTGTTATGAAAGCAAAAAGTATTATGCTGAAATACCATCAATTTTTATAGAAGTCTAGGATACTCTATAAAATGATCAAATCCAAAATACTAGTTTATGGTTAAAATATACAACAGAACATTACTATGGAGAATTTGATGAACACAGAATGAATGTTAGCTTTAAACTAGTGCTTCTCAACCTGTGAGTCATGACACCTTTGGGCATCAAAGGACTCTTTCACAAGGATTTCCCAAGACCATTGGAAAGCACAGATATTTACATTATGATTCATAACAGAAGCAACATTGCAATTATGAAGTAGCAGCAAAAATAGTTTTATGATTGGGCATCACCATAACATGAGGAATTTTATGTATTAAAGGTTGCAGCATTAGAAAGGTTGAGAACCTTCAAAAACAAAAGGAAAGTTCAGTTTTTTGTTAAACTTTGTAATGCATGTCTATGAACTTATTATTATTCAGTATCTTTGTGTAAAACTCTTGAAATTTGCACAAAGATGTGTTCTAACACTAAGAATTGAAATAGAGAATAAACTGAAGCACAAGTAAAATGTGTTGGGCAGCTTTTGTTTCGCAGCTAATAATTTTGTGTGACTTTACAAATTGGCAGGGGTTTTAGACTAACTACAAAGAAGCCTTTGAACCAAGTTCTAATTGTACTATTGTTTTCTGTCAGAAGTGCTACAATTCACCATGATGTGATAAATTGGAGTTACAGAGTATGTTCAGGCCAAGCTTAGGAAGTAGGGCTGAGTTTTGAAAATATGCACCTCATCATGCTGTCTTTGTATAGGTGAGTGAATTGTTTTTGTTTACTTGAATTTATTCTTTCATTTAAAAAAGAATCTCAATGGTCATTATTCGTTGGGGCTGAGAAGGTGGATCAGTAGGTAAGAACACTATTCCACAGGTCTGAGGACTCTAGTTTGGATAGTAGCACTTACATCAAAAAGTGGATATGCTGGCATGTTTCCCTGTAGCCCCAGCTCTATGACTGACAGAGACAGGAGGACCTCTGTGACATTTTAGCTGTCAGCCCAAGTCCAGATTCGATGATAGACTCTCAAGAGAATATGGTGAGAGTGAAAGACCACATGATGTCTATATCTGGCCTCTGCAAATGCATCTGCACACAAATGTGCACAGACCATACACACATACACCACACTGACACATAACAATAAAGATAATAGAGCACTTATTATTCATTATTCATTCAGTGTTACAAGATTTTTAAAAGATAGACTTTAAATTGGGATTCAAAAAATAACTTCTACAAGTCAATAAGTAATTTTATCACCACATACAGCTGAGTTACAGTGGGTAAAGCCACTTGTTCAGAATGCTGTAAAGTTAAGCCTAGTTCAGAGAGCTGTTGTTTCTTGATTTCCCCAAGGCTGCAATAAGCACACTGCACATTAAGCAGACACATTTTGTAACTCCAATACATATGGGACCCGAAAACATCTCAAAGGTGGTGAAGAAATCTTTAAACAAGAATTTGTAATTTAAAGAGAAAAAAATCTGCTTGAATATTTAAACCACCTTTGAATATTTTTAACACTTGCCTTAAAGATGGGATAACAAATACAGAAGTGGATTTAGCTTATCATTAATGCTTGCAATATGGAGTTTTCTTCTTCTAAAATATCCTCTGCTGAGAATTTTTGGTACTTTTGAAAAAGTTGCCTTCCTCCTTATATATTCATTAGATAAGAGCATAAATAAGGAAGCCTACATTTCATTGCAAAATGCTACCTAACAAAAATCTTGAGCATAAAATTTTAAACAATGATCACCAAATTCACATAGTTATGTTAGTTTTCTTTGTTGATATCTAAACTTTCTATGAAAAATAACAAACAAATGAGCTGAGCTAATCCATTTGGATAATGTGGCTTACAAACTCCATATCTCATGTCAGAACATCTGTATAGAGGTGAGGGTTTTTCAAAGGTCTTCAATAAAAATCAGTGTATTGGAAGATTCTAGATATAGCAAAACAATGAAACTGCTATTAAAAACATTCTATCACCAATACCTTAAACACCAAAACAACCTCATCACTTAGTCCATCACCTTCAGAATTCTAACCAATAGAAATTATTTAACTGATTAACAAGGACCAATTACTTTCTCTATTGACAGAAATGTTCATCATTTTATCAGATTTTATTTCTGTTTCTTCTCACTACAACATATATTCATAGAATTTAGATATGCATTATTCTTTTGCCCAGAACCATCAGTTCACTGACTTCTACTAGATTATTGGAAATGAACTAAACTAAAGGAAAATTTTCCATGCTCAGTTTGCAGATGTTTCAATGAGTTTGAAATGCCAAACAGATTTTAATATTACATCAAACTGATTTTTTCCCTCACCAATAAACACAAAGAGCTCCATCTCCTCAGGACTAAATGGTAAAAAAAGCTGTCATGATGATGCTCTGAAAGCAATTTATAGAAAGTGTACTATCTTGACATATTTACTACCAAAAAAGTCCATGAATACGTTTAAACCAATACACACAGAAATTCTTCATCTCTGCAAGTAGAGCTTAATTTGAAGCAAAAGCCCACACAGCAATGACTATTTGCCTATTATCATCTAGTAACAGTCCAATCTTGAACTAAAATGGCCTGAGTCAACTTTTTTATATTTTATATTTTCCCTTTAATTTAAAAAAATCCCCAATCAATGTTGTTTTATTTGCAGTTGCTTCAGTTCACACTTGATTCCAATTTCCTCAGTTTTCTTTCTTTCTCTGTTCTCTCCTGTCCTTCCTCTTTTCCTCTTGCTGGTCCCCTACTTTCTCTAAATAGTCCCTTCTAATTTCATAGTTCTTCCTAGTCCTAGTTCCTCCCAGACCTTGTTTTTCATTTCTTATCCATATTTCTACTATAGGCAGATAGATAGATAGATAGATAGATAGATAGATAGATAGATAAAGTAGATAGATAATATATTTTATGAGTCTAGTTTATTTTGCTTGGCATAATAATATCTAGTTCTACCCATTTTCCTGTGACTGTCATGATTTCATTATTGATGGCTAAAGTTCCCTACTGCATATGTACCACATTTTCAGTATCCATTCATTTGCTGATGAGTGTCTTGACTGTTTCCATATCTTATCTATTGTGAAGAGTACAGCAATAATCACAAATGTACAAGCAT
>LZPO01017288.1:942143-958616 GCA_001675575.1 Neotoma lepida | reverse complement strand
CTCCCATGGATATCAACAAAACATGGCATACCATCAAGTTGTAGTAAGACCAAGCACCTCCCATGTATTAAGATGGGATTTTTGTTTGTTTGTTTGGCTTTGACTCCCCTCTATTTCTCACACAGGAAATAAATGTTCATATAGAAATAATTTTATGCATAAAGTTTAAAAACATCAATGGTATATACATATATGCATTTATCTTTTATATGGCCACTTGGTTTATAGGACATTTTCATGGGAAACATGTTTACTACCTGTACTACAGTTTTATTTACTTACCACACTGTAAATATCACCTAAATATGAAAATAAACAAAATTATTTTTTTTTCAAATGGAATATCCTTAAGGTTTATGTTCTATTGTATACCACATTTGGATTTTAAGAAGGGAAAAAGTTAGAAGTGCCCAACTTTAGACAATAATAGCCAGTTATCTGAATATTTTTTAGAAAAAAAAAGTTCTGAAAATAGGAAATACTTTAATTCAAATTGAATTAGTCAATGTCAGCAGTAGAGTTCAAATTGTATCAGAGTTAATCATCATTTTCCCTCATTTCTATAATTTTAAATTATTCATTGGTGAAATCAGTGGGAGTTAGTAGATTTTCAGGAATATAAAATTTTGTGATAATTACTCCTTGGAACTATATAAAATGGTTAAAGCATGTTATTATTGCATTTTAAATACACATAAATCTTCAATGCTTCCTATACTTGAATACAGTATTGAATAATGTGGGTGATCAATATTGAAGCTAGGAATGCAAAAAGAATGTATTTTTTGCATTTTACTATTACCCAGTTTATGAGATCTAGTTGGATACAAGCAGTTTGAGATACATTTTCCCAAATGTTTAATCATGTTAGAATGCATAGAATGTAATTTAAGGACAGTGCTTTGAGCTTTTAATGTTGTAAATCATGAACACTGTTTTAAACACTTCCTTAGGGTTGGAAACATGGTAAGATAAATCTGCATTGTACTTGCCTGCTTTAAATTCATAAATATTGCCAGATTCATAATTCTGTTAAAATCTGAAATGTATATTCAACAAAACTACATTTGCTGATGCTGTCATTAGCATTAAACAGCTGTTCTTTATTTCCACAAGAGTAAGAACAGAAAGAAGGAATCATCCTTATAGCATGAAAGATATACCTGCTAGATAGAACCATCTTCTGAGAGCTCGAGGAAGATGCTTGTGCATGTTATCAAGAGAGTTGTCGATCATTTATGTGAGAGTTTTTAATGAAGATAATGGTGTTTCTGGGAATGCACTAGGTGCAGTTTTAGTTCAAAATAAAAAGAAGAGGATAATAATTCCTGCAGTTTCTTTCAGCCACATAATTCAATGTACATTTTATCATAATAAATATGCTGCTTAATTGCAGTACACCATCACCAGAAATGGGAAATGGATCAGGATTGCAAATATATTACCTTTTACAGCCATTTGAGTTCAACATTACTGGATAATTAAGAAGCTTCTTTATAGTGGGAATGTGAAAACTCTTGATCTATAATTCTAACTTCTACTGAGACACATAAATGATTGGCAGAATTCTCCAAATCTTAAAAGGCATTCCAGAAGCAAAATTATTTATAAGGCTCTCAAACCAATAGATTATCTCAGATTACCTCCCTCCCCACCCAATTGTTTAAGAGTTAAAAATAAAGTATCCACTGCAACATCCTATGTCCCTTTCCCATATCTATCCTCATCATATTTTTTCACTTGTTTTACAAATTCTACCTGAGAAATCCCTACAATAAATATTTTCCTTTTGCCTCCAGTGTTACTGTTCTACATCAGCTACATGTTCCATTTTGTCTGAAATATCACATTGATTAGTATCTCATCATCTCTCCTAGCTGCTGAGTCAAGCTAATCATCAAGTTGATTCTAAAAGAATCTTTGCTGTGTGTGTGTGTGTGTGTGTGTGTGTGTGTGTGTGTGTGTGTACCTATGTGTTTCTTAAAATCTGGCCAAGGATACCATTATGCGTGTTTGTTATAAGACTAAGAATGTCAATTATAATTGTTTAAAAGTATCTTCTTGATGTGACTCTGGACTACAACTTTCTTTTTAAATACTTATCTATTTTTATTTTATGTGTATGGATGTTTTGTACTCATGTATGTCTTTCAGCACATTCATTCAGTGCTTGAGCAGGCCTGAAAAGGGCATCAGATCATCTGCAGGGGGTTATCCATGCTTTCTGGCTGCCATTTATGTGCTGGAAACTAACTTAGGTCCTCTGGAAGAACACCCGGTGCTCATAACCTTTGCTACATCTCTCTAACCTCTACACTTTTTTAAAAAAATGAATAATTTTAAAAATAATTTTTGGCACCTTTGGACATGTATACAATATATTGCAGTTTATATTCACTTTTGTTGCTTTTTCTTGCGCCCTCTTACTTTAGCTGACCCATTTCTTCTTCACAACTAGTCCCCTCTTACTTTCATGTTGTTGTTTTATTACCCACTGAGTTTGATTGGGTGTTCATATAAGAGCATGGATATGGAATTATTTAATAGAGCATTGGCAGTTTACCTCTGAAGAAAATGATACTTCCTCTCCAACAACCATTAACTGCTAATGGCTCCTTAGGGCGGGATGGAGTCTTGTGATTCCCACCCTCATCTATGACGGGATGCTGAAGGGTCCAATCTTGTGCAGGCTTTGTACATGTAATGACAGATGTTGCTTGTGCATGATTGCATTGGCCAGGTCATGACAGTGGAATGAGAAGACAGTATTTCACAGCAGCCCTCCCTGTCTTCTAGTTCTTACATACTCTCTGCTCCCTCTTCTGAGACTCGTACTGAACATTGCTTTGTCTCTGGCCACTCTTCCACTTATAATGTGAACTTACTCAACATGTAAGTACAATTATTGTTCCTTCAAGGGTTTTGGTTGTACCTTACAAAGCATTTTTCTCAGAGATAGTGACTGCCCAAGAGGTCATGTGAGCATAGGATATAGAAATGAAGAAAGATGTCACACCAGGTTGAACTGCATTGGGATATCATGACAGTCAAGATATTGGCCGTTTTGTATCCAAAGTTTACATAGATCTATCATGTATTTAAGGTGCAATATAATTATTACTATTATTATAGAGTACTTAAAATTTATTGAAGTGTTAGAAGATTGAGCTTCACTTGCTGTGGGTTTGTATGGTGTTTTTTTCATTTCATGTTAATATTTGTCCAAAGATTGATCTGAAGAATAAGTTAATCCAACTATAGCAATAATTATAGGTTAATCCTAGAAATCAAGGTAGTTTTGTTGTGGTTTTGGACAACACTTTGTCTAAAATTTAATCTATCTTCTATAAACCAAAACTGAATTATCCTGAAAACCTTGTTATAATTATAAATTAAATATATTTTTAAATATTTGAAGACAAAGAATCAAATATTTTGGCATTAGGAATTTATCCCAGGGCTTCATGCATAATAGGTAAGAATTTACCTATATCCACAGCCTTTTTGGTTTTTTTAACTTTTTATTTTGAGACAGAGTCTCACTAAGTTGCCCAGGCTGGCCTCAAACCAAGTCCTTCTGAAGCCCATGTCTTGAACTTTTGACCTATCTGCCATAATTTAAGGAGTATCTGGGATTACAGGTCTGCATCACCAGGTCCCATGACAACTAAAATTTCTAAAAGTTAGGTGTGGAGGAGTGTATGTACAATCCCAGCACTCTAGTGTTTAAGATCTGATTGCCATGAGCTTGAGGCTAGTCTGGAATATATAATGGATACCAGGTGTATTATCCAGGGTTCTCTAGAGTAACAGAACTTATAGAATGAACCTATCTTTATATAGATAAAAGGAGACTTATTAGAATGACTTAGAAGCTGCAGTTCAACTAGTCCAGCTGGCTATGAACTGACAGTCCAAGAATATAGTAGTTGCTGAGTCCACAAGGCTGGATGTCTCAGCTGGTCTTCAGTTTATGCTGGAATCCAAAAGAAGTAGGTGCTAACACCACTGAAGGAATGGATGTGCTAACAAGGCAGGACAAGCAGGTAACAAACAAGAGTCCTTCTTCTGTGTCCTTACATAGCTTTCCAGCAGAAGGTGTGGCCCACCTCAAGATCCACATGAAAGGCATGTGTCTTCCCACCTCGAGATCCATATCAAGTGCCCTCCATTTCTTGATTGTAGTTCATTCCAAATGTTGTCAAGTTGACGACCAAAAATAGCCATTACTAGGCCTGTTGAGGCTACATAGAAAGTCTCTCTTGTCTGAAATGTACTATAAACTGGGCATGGTGACACATGCTTATAATCCTAACACTGCACAGAACAAAGTAGGAGGGTAAAAAGTTCAAAGCCATCATTGTCTGCATAGCAAGTTTGAGGTCAGCATAGGTTAGAGAATGTGTCTCAGAAAAAAAAATCCAAATTTGAAGAAATAAGCACTAAATAATTTATAAGTAATTTACCTGTGAACTCATGAACCATGGCCTAAAGAGAAATTTGTAAAATATGTGATTTTACTAAAATACGCATAAGAACCAAACTGAAAAGGATCAGTTATAAAGTAAATCTGTTGTTACCAGTAATGTTTGTTTTCTATGAGTGCTCAGATTACTGCCTTCTTTTGTTTTGATTGTTTTTGAAGTGTTTAAATCTCTTCCCCAATTTCCTTTACATATATTTTGCAGAGAGTTCTGCTTGTCTGTACCATGGGGATTGCATTTAACATTCTAAATTTATAGCAGTCTACATTTAATTTATACCAATTTAATTCAGTAAACCACAAAACTATGCTTCATTGCTCTTCTCCTTCACATATTGATGTTCAAGTTATTATCTATACATCATGTTCACCAAACCACAAACAGAGGATTTAAATGCTTTGGTGTCTAGAATCATATTAAAAATATGAAATGTCAACTAAAAGGATAATCATTTTAATTTAATTTTTAAACTGTGTAGTTTCTCAGCTTATTAAAAAGCACAAGGTAAAGGTGTAAACCATTGTTAAAATAATTCTGGCCTACGTGTTTAACTCGATTGAGATCTTTGTTGTAGCTTTAAGCTACTTTATAATGCAAATATTTGTAGAGTACATCTACTAGTAACAAACTGCTTCAGATTCTGTTTATCTGTGAATGTAATAATTACTACCTCAGTTTGAATAAATCTTTCCAGGGTGTGATGAGAAGTTTTGGCTGTCAACATGACTGCATCTGCAATCAATTAAAATGCAAGTCTTTGCTACTCCTGTAAATGAATTTTTTAGATTAGATTATTGGAAGCATGAAGGTCCACCCTAAATTTGGGAGTCACTTTCTGGTAGAAACCCAAATAAAGGGACACTGAAAAAGGAAACTTTGACTTTTGTCCTTTTGCTTGCCCTCATCCTCCTTAAGCAATCCTTCAAAGATGACATTGTTGGTTGTCAAGGTGACTCACCTGGGACGAGGTAACCTAAGTTGAGGAATGGCCTCCATCAGGTTGGCCTGCGGGCATGTCTTTGTGGCATTTTCTTGATTGCTAATTGATAGAGAAGGGCATAGCCCACTGTGGGTGATGATACAGCTGTAAAGTGAGCCTGGGTTGTTTAAGGAAGGTGAGTGTGTCCCACTCTTATTCCTTTGTTTGCCTTGTGAATAGTGTTATTGAAAGTGCACAGTTGGATGTAATAATGTACTAATTGTGAAAAATAAGATTCTATTCCTTCCTTGGGGTTTGTATCTCTTTGTTTTCAAATGATTATAGGCTATTCCTGTGCCAAGGATAAGGCTGAGATATGAGCTCAAGGCATTCTTAGGTCTATTTTGAGCCTACTTCTTTCTCTGGTGACTTTCTTGTATTTTACTGCATATGCAGTTCTGTATTTTCTGTTTCCCAAAAATGGAATAAGAGAAAAATGAAGGAATGAAAAGAATACCAGTCTTTTGAGTCTCCTGAAAGTCACTTCCTCCAGAATGAGGGGTACAACACTACAACACTTGGGGCTGGGAAATGACAAAATGCCGGCCTTCTTTGTCTGCATCTATGTGATCAGAAACAGCCAGCTGATCACTGATATTTGGAGGACAGTGTCTATCCGGTCTTCTAAAAATTATGTGCAGTCTGTCTTAGCACATATGTATAGCATGTCTTGGGGATGGGTAGCTGCTACTGTGGTAAAATCTGAAATGGCTGAAAAGTATCCAATTTCCCTTCTTCTTCTGGCAGGTGCACATTTGTAACAAACACTAACACTTTGAAATAATTATCTCTGATTCTGCCAGCTTGCCTAAATTGATGGGTTTCTGATACTACTTTCCACCATTTACCTGGAATCCTTCTTTTGTCACAGAATGCATTTTTAATTTGACCTTGAGAAGGGATTCTAAAATTCATATAGACAAACATCCTATGATATTAACTGGAACTGTGTGTTGCAATCCTGTAGATAGTTCTATGAAGTTTCCTTATTTAAAATAGCAATCATTTCTCATTGTTATTGAATCATGGCATCTCTGATGGACGATCTTTTAGCTTCAGCTACATCACAGTGGTCAGTGTTGTAATACTAATTACCCCCAGAAAGCAGCCTTTTATTTGGCTTACACTTTTGATATTCATGTTTTCTCATTCTGAGGCGAATTCTTTCAGATTTGTCTTCTGGAGCCTTATGAATCATATTCCTTTTCCTATACGGTAGTCATTATGTGACGATGGACATAAAATAAACCTTGTTTCTTTTCTTTAGACTACACTGTGTGGCTTCGGTTTGCCTGCAAATATTGACTGCCCAGCTCAGGAAATACTCGCTTTTAAAATGCAGTTGAAATTCATAGCACATGGCAAATTCAGACCCTGTTGGGGTGAGACTGTAGGAAAATAACATTTTTTTATGTATGTGACCAAGGCCCAATTTTGCATTAATAGTTGGTGATCATGTGAATGTTTCAGGAGGAATAGCTAAGCACAACTTGGTTTATATGTGGAAATGTAGGTCAGTTTCACTCCGTTTCTATTTGAATTTCTTTCACACTTTCCTACAGAAGTTTCTCTTAAATCTGAAACTAATTAATTTCCACTGTTGCAAGTTCTGACCGTTTTAATCTCCTCCCAAAGCTCACTTTAAAACTCCTTTTTGATGAATTCCCCCTCCCATTTCACTAGTGCATGCCATTGTTTTAAAGTAGTTTTTGAAGTTTTCTGGCTGAGTCAGCACCCTGTAAAAACTTTCCCATTATGGTATCAAAAACCTGTGAAGGAATAAATAAGCAAAGAAGCTTAGGATAAGCAAAGAAGAATTTAGATGTCCAATAATAGCAAGCAAATAGCAGCCATGTAAAAAAGCATTATCAGAAAGGAATTTTGCTTTCTTAATTAAGGATAGAATGAAATGTAACAGCCTCCTAAGTTCAAGAAAATGTCATGAGACAGTTCAATTCTTCAGTAGAAACAAGTTTCTCATTGAATAATTAACTTTATATAATGTGATGACCATGTTTGCATTTGTCACAGGGTCACAGGAAATATGTTTCGAGTATCTGGACATACTATTTCAACTTTTGGGCACAATTCAATCCATGAAACTTTTTTCTATCATTGAGAAATATACTGCTTTGCATGCTAATCTTAACTGATTTGAGAACACAACAGCATACGACTTCCCAATAATTAATTATTTAGATTTACCAAACATGCTTCCTGTTGCATTTCAAAAATTATATACATACATTTATTCATTCATGTATATATTTATGTCCGTGTATGTGTGTGTGTGTGTGTGTGTGTGTGTGTGTGTGTGTGTGTAGGACAGAGAATAACTTTTGAGAATTGGTTCTCTCCTTCCACAGTGTGGATCCCAGGGACTGAATACAGGTTTGGTTGCAGGTGCCTTCACCTGCTGAGCCATCTGGCCCTCTTGCTTTTGGAGAATAAGAACAAGAAAGGAAAAGGTCTGAATGTTTAGTTTGTCATCTAACACTAAATACAAGAGGTATTTCTTAAATTCCGTTTAGCCAATAAAAGCCTCTTTATATTGATTAATATAAGCTGTATTTAGACAATGGCTATGCTTTTTAAATTCTAAGAATACAGCAGAAGGCAATGTTTATGTTAATTGGAAATATCTTGTTAAAAGTTTCAGTAATACAAATATTCCAGGAGTGATGTCTATTTTTTATTGAAGTATGTTATGAAAAATCCTTTGCCCTATTTGTAAGTTGCCTCTTGCCTTTTATATTATGCTATGAATTTTTAAACTTCATTAACACATCAGTGGGAAATGGAATTTAAAGATCGTATTTTTCACATAGCACTTTTCATTATTTTTCTGGCAGTTCTGAGATGAAATGTGAACTTTGGTAATGCTAAAATATCAAAACGTGGTGGTCTCTTTCAGCACACCGTTGGAGGCCTTTTGATTTCTCTTTAATTGGCATATGAAAAATCTATTTATCACAGGCATTTTTCTACTACATGTAGAAAATCGTTAACCTGTGGGAGTGACAGATGATTTTGAGAATCTGTAATCTTAATTGTTACTTCTTTTGTCACCGGGTTTGAAGACCTCATTAGACAATGGTAGCGCTTTTTTGTGACATTTCAACTTTCTGTCAGCGTTTCTATAATGATCTCTTTTATCAAAAAATTCAGCCTTATTAGCGGAATATGTTTAGTATAAATTACAGCTTACCATAAAAGACAGTTTTGGCAACTACATTTCAGCTTTTCATTGAAGTTGGATTTTCATTGTGTTAATTTTCCCTTTAAATGTTTACAAGCTTTACTTCACATTTGCAAGGCCAAACTATTTTTTAGTACATTCCTTTGAGATAGTCAATGGGATCTTGATTTCCATATTGTCGTAAAAGTTTGTGGATATCTTCCTTGCAAATAGGAGAAGGTTTGTTAATTGTGACCAGATATAGGCCAAGAAAAACCTGCTTCCAGATTCAGAGATTGGAAAGAAATTCTCTGTGTATTTTGATTTTCTACTCACTCCATCTTTTTACCACTTCTCTAAATTCTGTCATCTTCAAACACATGTTGAAATTCATGGCAATGGTCATTCTCAACTAAGAAAGTGTTCAAACTTACAGATTCTCCTCTCTCTAGACAATATAGTGAATTTACTAGGTATAATTTTTAAAAATTAAATGGTCCAAGTAGCATTTTAAATGGAACAATTCAATACAGATATTTCCAAGTAGTAATTAACTTTAAAAAATTATTAGGGGAGAACTAATAATTCTAGAGTACTGGTCATTCCTTAGTTAAGATAGTAATATTTTTTAAGTATTAAAATAACTTTATTGTAAATTAAGCTGAGTTTTCATTCTTTTTAAAAGAATAAATTTAAGTAGAGGGAATTTTTGTTGAATAATTTTAGGTCAACTAATTGAGCATCATCTAAGCACACAACCATCATACTTACTATCAATTTTCGGTTTAGTTTTTATCTGTAAGGTAAAGCAGAGCAATAAGTTCTACCCTGAAATACTTCATAGAAAATATGAAAGAGATAGCTTTTTGGTGGACAGTAGACAACAGAAATAAGCATTCTGTAGTATGAGTCTTTATTTCTAGTGTGTAAAATGAAATGGGAAAGCATTCCAGTGAAGTGTAATAGTATAATCAGGGGCGGACTGACCAAATCTCAAGGACATACATAGAATAGGTTTGTCTAGAGCCCAAATCCTGACGTATTAGAATGAGGAACAGAACATAAATCACATTGTGCTCCAGAAAAATTTATCTCGTAACACTCTATACAATGGAGTGGATTTGAAAAGTAAAACTAATAAGCTAATGTACTAGCCAATTATAATATTTCATATTTGTTTTGACAGTATGTGACAATGTCCAAGATGGTAAGAACCAACGGCAATTTAAAGACTTGTGTAGCATAATGACTTGAAAACTGATTCTGGTGACGGAATGTGTAAGAATTTTAGAGTTTGGGACTTAGGAGATGGCTCAGTGACTAGAAACACTTGCAGTAAAAGCAAGAAGTCCCAAGTTCAAATTCAAAGCATCCTGAACATGTCTGTAACTCTAGCATTGTGGGGGTTGGGACATAGGTATTGACAAGCAGATTCTTGGAATTTTCTGACCAGCCAGCCTAACTGATAGGATGAAATTCCGATTTAGTGAGACCTTAGTGTTTTTTTGTTTGTTTGTTTGTTTGTTTGTTTGTTTAAAAAAAAAGAATGCACAGAGCAAAAGAGGAAGGTGCCAGATGTTCTCCTCTGGCTTCCACATGAACACTGAAAACATACCTGGGCACACACACATACTCCCCCAACACACATACATGCATACATACATGCATGCACACACATGCACGAATCCAATGTCTTGCCCACAGGAAGTGTTAATAAGATGGTACATATCAGAAATCAAGGCTTGCAATGTATTGTGATCCTAGAAGGGAATCAGTATAAAAGGTATGACTACAAAGCTATTGAATTACTGACAGAAACCGAAGAATGCTACAAGACCCTCAACTATATACCATCTAAGAGGCAAAGTGAGCCACTGTGTTTCAGAAATGTTTATAGCTATAAGGTGCACACAAAGCATTCTTTATTGAATTGTGATTTAAACAGAAATTAGTTCACAGCATACTACTTTCTTAACAGAACAATTAAGTTATTTGACTCAGTTCATAAATCACACTTTGTGTTACATCATTGTGCCCATGTATTTTGCAGAGGAGTAGCTGTACCTGTACCTGCAGCCAACAGGAGAACAAAAACAATTTCAAGGCCATGTGCCTTGTTCTGAATCAGGCTTGGCGTATATGACTCTAGGCAGGCAATTTTCTTCAGTTTATGTGAGGCCTGTAGATATTATTGTAGTTTATTTGCTTGTAGAATAAATTTACTTTCCCAAAAGATAAGTTTGACACTTTCATTTGTACCCACACAGCTGGTGAATACACAATATTTTGTTCTGCATCACCTAGTCTCCTTGATACAAAGTCGCTCAGTGAAGGGGACTTTTGTTTCTCCATCAATTTTCTATCTGCACGCAAATATCTGCCGAGCCACTGGGAGTTTGCCTGCCTTCACATCAGATTCAAACCCACTGAGTTTTTACATGGTGGCATGTTTTTCAAGGTAGTTGATAACTTAAGGAAACAATAAAGGCTGCCCAAATAATCATGTCTTATATTCTGGGGACTAGAATAATTGCTGCTAAGATATTTTTCAATCAATCTACATATCAAAATTCATTTCATACCTAAGGGCAAAAAGTACACAGAAGAGCATTTTAAAATTTTTCTTTGAGATCAGTTTTTCATAGTGTTATCAAAAATTTTATTTTCTCCTCGCCTACTTCCACACATTAAAATAAGATTTGGAAATACTGTATCTAAGACTTAATTTGATAACTATAGTATTTTATTTAAAATAATTGAATTGTATATTAATGCAAAATGTTGAAAACTTTATAAGAGAAGCCAGCAGTATGTCTTAATTACAGAACTTTCAAGTCTTTAGCTGTTTTCATGTAACATTTTGTCCAATACACATCTTATTCTTTTATATCTGGGAGTCTTTCACAGCCTTTCATGGTGAATAAATACTAATCAAAAGTGTGATAGAAAATTTACACATCCATCTAGAAACATAAATATATTACTTGCCAAGCTCTGAGTAATAACTACTGACAGCCATTGTGGTGAATTAGATTTATTCTTAGGCTGCTACTTAAGATAAGGTACTTCCTGTAAGTCATAGTCAGCTAGTGCTTCCATTTCAGATTGTGTCTTTCCTCTATAATCTATACTTTATCTATGAAAGCAGTCAGTATGGTAGTTTGTAAAACAAAATCAAAGGTATTCCTGTGGATATACATTTAGCAGTGGTGTTAATTACCAAGATCCAAACTCAATAGTCTATTTAGGAGTTTAAACTATAAAGCTTTCATAGAAAAAAGTATGCAAATAATAAAGTTACTAGTAATGATCCGTAATAGATTATCATTTGTTAAAATGACTTGCAAGGAATTGTAAAGCTTTTAAAACTTCTATTATGACATCCATGTCTTGTGAGAGATGAAATATGGCTATAGGAGCATCAATACGTAACTCTGTGTGATGGTTTGAATGAGAATGGCTCCCATAGGCTCATGTTTGAATATTTGCTCCCTAGTTGGTGGAACTCTTTGGGAAGGATTAAAATGTGTAGCCTTATTGAAGGAGATGTGCCATTGTAGGAGAGCTTGAAGTTTCAAATCACTCATTCCATTTCCAGTCTCTTTCCTCTCTCTGTCTCTCACTCTGTCTTTCTGTCTGTTTCTATCTCTGCTTGTCTCTATCTCTCTGTCTCTGTCTGTCTGTCTCTCTCGGCTTTCTACTTATGGATCAAGATGTTACCTCTCAGCTACACCTGCAGTGATAGAATTTGATCATCTGAAACCATAAATCCCCGATTAAATGCTTTCTTTGATAAGTTACCTTGATTATAGTGTTTTATCATTGTAACATTAAAGTAACAAAGAGGGCTTGGAGAGATTGCTCAGTGGTTAGGAGCACTGGCTGTTCTTCCAGAGGTTCTCAATTCAATTCCCAGCAACCACATAGTGGCTCACAACCATCTACAATGGGATCTGATGGCCTCTTCTGGCATTCAGGCAAACATACAGACAGAGCACTCACACCTGAAATAACATATAAATAAATAAAATTTTTTAAAAAGTTGGATCACATTTTAAAAAGTAACAAAGAACCCCATAAGTAGGCACAAAGAGTATTCCATCATTAAAATGATAGCTTAGCTACTTTGGCATGAAGTTAAGAATGAAGTTCAGGATGAAGTTAAGTGAAAATGAAATGAATTAGATTACATTTAAGATTAGTCCTTAAGACAAAAATAATTTGTAAGATTATATTCCTCCTGATAACTATGTCTCCTTGAATCTGCTTCAGTGCATTCACAAGCATAGTACCATAATCATTTTGCTTAGGACAAGAAAACTCAATTTCAAACAACATATAGCAAGTCTTGTACAATATGCTATCAAAGGCAGAAATGGATTATTGCCACATTGCATACACACTCTGGTGTGCCCTTAAAGCATCATTGAAAAGACAAATCTTCCAGTTGGTCAGACTCCAAGCATGTCTCAAAAGGTCCAGTTTGTTTTGAGGAGCAAATAATATCAAGAATGAATCTATAATAATTCATAGGCAGTAGCTATTCTTCATGGTCAAGGACAGCATGACTACACAACTGATGATGTAAGTCCAAATTTAGATGAACTTCTTAGAATGGTATCAAATTTGTGACTTTTTGTGTCTTGTCTGAATTCTCATCAAAAAGCACTTAATGCAAGGAAATTTTTCCATAGTCAAGTGACTCATCTAAAGAATGCTCATCATCTTTTATCCACAGTCACTTCAGGAACTATTAAAATGATTCAAGTGAAAAATGGTCTTGGTGACAGGTGGAGATGATGTGTGTGTGTGCAAATACCTCCACCTCTCCACCTTTCCCTGCTGCCTATCATCCATGCTGAGTCCGTAGTCAGTCAATAGTTGAGACTACTCCTGAGCACCAGAAGGTTCTATATCTTGGAAGATCTGTGAGCTCCACTATGATGCGGAGGGCTTACAGAGAGACAATCACCTTTGTTGCAATATTTAGATGTGAATTTTGCTTTATGGGCCTTCCACCCTTCTGTCAGAATCACTATACAAGAACTCAAAAGTATATTCACTTTTATCACGTGTTGCCATTCAATACTGCTTCTGAATGAGGAATGAGCTGACATTCCCAGGATTCTTTCTGTGTGCCCTCACTCAGAAGATTGTTCTTGATCTGCTGCCCTTAGTCTGTAGTACTTCAAATGTTCAACCACAATTTTGTAATTCCCATCTTTGTGTTTTGTATCATGTAAATCCATGTGTATTCATTGTATTTTTTTCGTCAAATTTCTGTGATTTTAAAGCCAATATCAAGCAACAGTGTTGCTCCTTTGAGCCTCTTTGTTATGTTGCTGCCATCTGTCTGTTGATATTTAATTTAATCAATGTTTTGCTGCTTTCATTTACCTAGTTGTCCCATCAGTTTGCTAAATTGTAAGTATCACCTACATTTTACTTTCTTATGTCATCCATGGATCCTCTTACAGAGTGAGTTTTCAATGAACACTTATTAAACAATATTATATTTAATGATACATTTGTAATAATGAATAGGAAGATAATAAATAGAAAGGATTAATATTAACTAGTATAATATTTCTTATAATGAGTATTAACTACATGTACACACAAATCACACACACACACACACACGCACACACACACATTGAATAATCAGAAAAAAGAATGTCATCATTTTTGTTTAGCTATCAAAAGCTGTGGGGAGGCCTAGAAAGATAGTAGTAGAGGCCTTTCTGTGCAAAAGTGACTAAGATTTCCATGAAGTGTAAATTCAACAAATAGCTGTTCTAAGCTATAGAAAAATGCTATAGATTTGAAAGATAAATTTTATTATGAAAAATTAGAGTGGAATTTCTTATATGTAAATATACAGATACCATATTCATTCCTTCACATGTAGTCAGAACTAGCATAAGATCAATTCAGCCAAATTTGCAACATGGGTCATGGGGGAGCTCATGAATTCCACTCCTGCTTGAGAATCTGTTGGCAATTGATGGATGCTGGCGGAGGGAAGAGTCAATTCATTTTCTTCAGGTATACAGGCTCTGAGAGGCTACCCATAATCAGTGGATAGTCCCACACCCATGCACATACAGACAGCACTAAGTGGATTCATTGACTGAAAAGAGTCCCTGAAGTTGTGGTGTAAGAAATGATGGGACATATGGGAAGAATTAGAGGGTAAGAAATGGAGGGTAGATTTGACCCAAACACATTATATTCATGTGTGAGTATTAAACATGTGCAAGGTTAGATACTGAGAATGTCACATAGAATAAATGAACCCTCTTATTATCTTGTTTAATTTCCAATATCTTAAGTGCTTCTTGTTTTGTGACACAACAAAGTTTACGTGAAAATAAATATCTACAGTTTTTATGTATTAATTCTTGGCTTAAACACAAATATAAAGTTAAGAGCATCGACTGTCCTAACTTATTCAAAAATCAACAGAATTAAAGCTAGCCATATAATATACAATGGACTAAATTTATTTGCATCATAGTGACAGCTTCCTTCAAACATGTCAAAAGCCACCAGCCATATTTTGTTTTCTAGAGTATTTAGAAGCAAACTCATCCTGTGACAATTAACTTCACTCAAGTGAAATACAGCTTCAGCTTAGTAGAAGGTGGATCCTTTCTAAATATAAGTGTGATGGAGCTGCACAGATGGCTCAGTAGTTAAGAATACTGGCTGCTCTTCAGAGGATCTGGATTCAATTCCCAGCACCCATCCACATGGCAGCTCACAACTGTCTGTTACCCTAGCTCCAGGGCTCCAACACTGTCACACAGACATACATGAAAGCAGAACACCAGTGCACATAAAATAAAAATAATAAATAATTTAAATAAATGCATGTGAATAATGGATATTATTTGATAAACAGGGCAAGATGAATATGCTTATTTGTATCATAGATTCATAATAGCTGAATGATCTGTGGAAAATTGAATATAGTTGTAGTTGGTTAATTTTTTTTTTACTCTTTACTCTTTGTTCTTTGGGGGTCCACCACCCAGCTCCCAAATAAATATACAGAGTCTTATTCTTACTTATGAATATCTGGTCATAGCTTGGCTTATTTCTAGCCAGCTTTTCTTAATTTAAATCATCCCCTTTATGTTTTGCCTCTGGGCTTTTACCTTTTTCTATTTCTGTATATCTTTTTTTCCTTCTTATTCTGTGTCTGGCTGTTTGATCTCTTCTTCCCAGGTTTCTCCTTCTGTTTATTCACTCTGCCTGGCAGCCCTGCCTGTCCTTTCTCCTGTCTCACTATTGGCTGTTCAGCTCTTTATTAGACCAATCAGGTGTTTTAGACAGGCAAAGTAACACATATTTACAGAGTTAGACAAATGCAACATAAAAGAATACAACACATCTTTGCATCATTAAACAAATATTCCACAGCATAAACAAATGTAACACATCTTCAACTAGTATTCCACAACATATAGTGAAGGCATTTAAAGTGCTAATGAGATATTAACTTGGCTGAATGATATCCTCTGTTACTATAGAAAATATAAAGAAGAAAACCATAAGATGAGTGTGATAATGTATGCCTATAATCCCTGAATTCTGTGGGCTAAACCAGGGAGATCATGAGTTCAAGTCCAACCTGGGCCACATAGGGAATAGTAACAAATACGTAAGAAAACAGAAAACATAGTACAAAAGTGTGCTCAGTTGCTTCACAGTGATGGTGCATGCCTTTAATCCCAGAACTCAGGAGGCAGAGGCTGGTGTATTTCTGTGAGTTCAAGGCCAGCCTGGTCTACAGAGCTAGTTCTAGGAAAGCCAAGGCTACACAG
>LZPO01017288.1:898790-917469 GCA_001675575.1 Neotoma lepida | reverse complement strand
GGCTGGGGGGCGGGAGGAGGGAGGAGGGAGGAGGGAGGAGAGGGGGTTCTGTGGTTGGTATGTAAAATAAGAAAATCTTTTAATAAAAAAAATACGATGGACAGTTCTTGAAGAACAGCAGCAGAGGGTGACCTTTGGCCTCCCCCCACATGGACACTCATGTGTACCTTCACACACATACATACATATCTCCCCTCACTGCAACACACTTTTCTAAAACAACAACAAAATACACAAGGCAAATCTATCATTCATATGACAGTTCAAATGCTATGAGAAGAAACTGCTGTGCTTATTTGTAGCAACTCTACAGTTACGTCAATTTAACTAGGAAGCATGAATTTTGATCAAAGGATTACAAGAGGCTATTTAATGCCAATGTGCAAAGCAGCAACAAAATAAAACAAAGCAGAGCATCTTGCTTTGTTAAAATTAAAAGAATAGTAGGCTGTGGTGGCACTTATGATAAACTAACTCCCGCCTCCCTGAAATGTGCACTTGCGTGCGCACACCCACACACACCCACACACAGAGCCAATTCTCTCTCATAGCAGTGAATTTAATAACTGGAACTCCACTTTTTAAAAATTAAAATATAATGACATTCTTTTCCTTCTCCCATTTCTCCCTCCAATGTTAATCTCCCACTGTGTCACCCACTCAATGGCATTTGACTTCTTGATACAAATCACAGGGGCAACATGTTACCAACATTTAAATACTCACTTGGAAACACAGGTGCATGTTATCCCATTGTTTCCATCATATACAAGGTGATTCTGGCACCACTGATTTTTAAAAATATTGAAATTCTTTTGAACTTTTATATTTAGGAAGTAATAGTAGATGGGTGATTTTGAAAACTGTACAGAGACATTTTTGAAGGTCCTCGTAAGCTTGGAATATAAATTAAGTCAGGCTGGAAATGTAGTTTATTTGACAGCATTTCACTGGATGATAATTTGGTTCTGTTGCTGTCAACCAACAGCATGCAGTTCTGGAGACAAAATAGCGCAGACACATACATACAAACACACTACAAACAGACACTTTGTCTAAAACAGTGTCAAGTCTCCCAACAGCTATTTCAAACAAATGCAAATGGTGCTTGGGAAAAAATGGATTCTTGTAAGGCAATTAGAGAGAGGTTTTTTTCCTGTTTTCAAAAGACTTTATTTGTACTAGTTAATTTTCTGCAAAATGCCAAAATCTCTGAGTCCATATCAATTCTGTTGTTGTCTGTTTTACGTTAATTTTTTTCATGAAATAGCTACAGAGAAACAGAAAAACAATTTGTATCTCTTTCACTCTTTCCCTAAAGCTCTCAAAGCTATGACTTCTTTGGGTAATTGTTTGGTCATTTTTGGTATACCAGTGGTCTCCTTCTGAACCAGGCTAGACATTTTAGAAAATTAATGACAAGTTCAGAGGGGAAAACGTCAAAATATTTTCTCCTCCAGACACATCTGTCTTCTGAGTGTCACTTACTTTAGTGATATTATCCAAGTAGTATTTGAAACATTCTGGATCCTCTATTGGTAACATCTGTAACTAGTCAGTCTGAAGATCAAGCCCTAGTGTCTAAATTTATATAATTTCAATGTTTCTATTTAAAGTCAGCATCTCTTCATAAAATTGCTCTGTGCCACTAGTCAACTTTTCACATCACCATATTTCACATGGAAATAGGACTATGTATTTCCAGTTGTGAACAATACTTAAGCTATTAACGATAATATCAATTAAAACTGATCAGATTTACTCTTTAAAAGTATATATTTACTTATTTATTGTTTTAGAATGTAATACATTGTATTTTGATCATATTTAACCCCTTCCTGAACTCCTTCCAGACCCACTCCCCGATTTCATGTACACTCAACTGTGTGTCCACATTGAGCCCAGACCTACTCTTAATGTAGTGGACATTTTATGAATGTGACCCAGAGTGATGAATGTGTCTGTTTTGATTAATCTGTGATCATGTATGTGACTAAGACAGAGACAGAGAAAGACAGATTAATACAGAGATGGAAACAAAGTGGCAGAGGAGACAAGTGAGAGGCTACTTTTTTTCTTTTTCTTTAACAGTGAGACATCCATAAACACTGAATATGCCTCAAATTTTTGTAGTGAATTATATCAACATGTTTTTGAAATAACTCATTAGATGCTTGAAAAATAATTTTTTATTCTTTTACTGCTATGCAAAATTTAGCTCTCATTAGTAATAATTTACTCAAGCCAATGAACTATATTTGTAACTTTCTGACAGTGAAACATGTGTGAAATATTTGTAAATAGAACTGGAGAAAAAGAAGGAAAACAGTATTCAGGAGACTAAACTGACCAGCCACATGATTTTGGTACATAAATTAACAGTAGTAGGCTTCACTTTCTTCAACGGCCCTAGCTCAGATGTGCATTAACTTTTTAAAAATGTCATCATAGATGGGTAATAGATGAATTTTCAGCTTATGTATTAGTTAGTTTTTCTGTTGCTGTCACTAATTTCCTCGAGAGAAGCAACTTCAGGCAGAAAGAATTTATTTTGTCTCACAGTTCAAGAGTACAATCCATCATGGATGGGGAGCCCTGCTGGCAGGACCTTGATGCAGCTGGTCAAGTTGCATCCCCAGTCAGGAAGTGTAGGAGGAGTTTTTCTGTCCCACCAGCCCACTCTCAAATGACCACAAAGAAACTTATTATTAATTATACATGCTCAGTCAATAGCTTAGGCTTGTTGCTAACTAGCTCTTACAACTTAAATTAACCCATAATTCTTATCTACGCTCTACCACATGGCGGTACCTTTTTTTTCAGCACAGCATAGTCACCTCCTGCTTCCTCTGCATCTGGCTGGAGACTCTGCCCTCCTTCTTCCCAGCATTCTCTCAGTTTGGCTCTCCTGCCTAACCTCTTCCTGCCTAGCTATTGGCCAATCACCTCTTTATGAACAACAAGAGCAACACATCTTCATAGTGTACAGAAGATTATACCACAGCAAGGAAGCAAAGAATGATGAATGTTCTTTCTTATTTGTCTTCCTCTATTTTTGTGCAATCCAGGACCTAACTTCAAGGAATCTTGCTGCCCTCATTTTTGGTAGATTTTTCCATATCAATTACCCTATTAAGACAATGGCTCACAGCCAGGACTAGAGACTAACCTAATCTAAATAATCCCTCACCAAATGCTTGGAGGCTTGTCTCCTATGTGATTCCTGATCTTGTCACATCAAGTTTTGGTAATATGTATGAATTACTATTATAACTCAGTAAGGAGCAGGAAATTCATTGAGCTAAGTAATAAAACCCAAAATTTCTGAAAAATGATATAAAATAAGTTTTTCTCAGTGGACATGAAGAAGTGACCTCAATCAAAACTCAACTTCACTAATTTGATACAGGCTTATCTTTTTTTGGAACATATTCAAATGAACATTTCTTATTGAATGGGACAATGTGATATACTTTCAGTCAAAAGTTATGGGTCTTAGAGATTGGAATAAATGAACAACAGGGTCAATGAAATGCCCATTATCCCAAAGCATTACAGGACAAGCAAATAAATGGAGACTTAAATATAAAAGAGGAGAAAACTCTTTAATACCATCTCCTCAGGAAATGCATTTAATAGTACTAACTATTTTGGGGGTTTAGCATAATAAAAGCATTCTAATAAACCAGCATTTTCAATTAAGAGCATTGGTGATCCCAACAATATAAATTCTACTTAGTGGAGCCTAAAATATTTTAAGCATCTCTTGGGAAGTGATAATCTTCTTTTTCATGTTGTAATAACTAGATGTTTTTGCAGATTATGTGCTAAAATCTTGAAGGCATTAATTCAGATTGACTTGGGTGAATTAGATTCTAAATGTGCTATTTTTAACAAAATTATTTTTTCTTGTCATGGAATAGGTGCAACAATAATGTTTTAGAGTTAACTAATTTCAGCCAATGCAGAGATATCCAAACACCATTATATCTACTTATCTAAAACTTACCACATTTTAATGATTTGTTCTTATATACCATTGGTGTTTCACACAAATATTCTGAAATCCTTCTTAGATCACAGGGAAGTTTAACCAGTGTCACCATTTTATTCTTTTGTTATGAAAGAAACATACCTACCCTTAACAATTATTCAAGTCACAGTGCAGAACTGGGAAGCACACCTTTGTACAGCAGATTTCTCGAACATTACCATCCTCCATGAAATTCCATAGTCATAGAGCTGAAGTTCATTTTCCCTGCGCCAGCCTCTGACCACAATTTTACTCTCTGTTTTTGTTTCCTAATATAGCTTTTTCAGCCTCTGTGAATTTTACTAAGTTGTATACATCATAAAGTTTGGTTCATGTTGGAATATGTGCTATTTCATGTACAAAAAAGTGTTCTCAAGTACACCTTTGTGGTAGCAGGTGACAGGATCCTCTTTTAGTAGGGTAAATGTTATTTCAATGGATATATATATATATTTTCAATATATATATATATATATTTCAGTCTTCTCATATAGTCATTTAGGATGTCTCCAAACTTAAGTATTGCTTCTTTTGTTTTTGTTTGTTTGTTTTTGTACTGTTTTGTTTTGGCTTTTGAGACAGGGTCTCAATTTCTAGTGCAGGTGACCTTGAACTTGCAATGCATCTAATGATAGCCTTGAACTCATAAACTTCCTGCTTAACCTTCAGGATTCTGATATTATAGAATATTGCCACCATGTCTAATTTAGCTACTGTGAATAGTGCTATAACAAACCTGAGAATTCAAGCATCTCTTTGAGATCCTATTTTCAACCCCTGTGGAGCTACACAAATATGAAATTATTATTATGTCATAGTTGAATCCATAAGTTTGTGGTATTTTTTCCCGTTTTTTGAGGAATCTTCATGTTTTCCATCGTAGCTGCACAATTTTCTAATCTGAAATTTTTTTTTACCCTCTCATAATATTTGTGCCATTGTTTCACTAGTGTGCACAACTTACCTGGCAGATTGTCATTGCAGTTTTTAAGGTTTATAGCTATTGAGAAGCTTTGATGCCCTTTCTCCCACAGCAACCTGCATAACACTTGCCAGTACTATGAAAGCTTGCCAGTGGGGAGGTAGCTTCCATCTCATTTCCAGCTTGCTTTCTCTATATTTTGCAATAGAAGGAGAGGAGAGGAGGTTCCCAAACTCTGCCTAATGTTTGGCTCTGGTCTCTGCATCTGCTCCCATCTCTGCACCAGCTCCTGTCTGCTGCTGAAGGAAGTCTCTCTGATAATTGGACTAGGCACTGATCTATGAGTAGAGCAGAATATCATTAAGAATCATTTCATTGACTCTTTATTTGTCAGTCGTGTTTGTGTTTGGCTACTTATCTTTTTAAATTGGCTTCCAAAATGGTACGTTTCTGTATGGCTTCTTCATATTAAACAAGAATTATCCCCAGTCTCAAAACATGTTTTTGCAATTTTATTTCAAAATTCACATCCCATGGGACTGGAATTACTGAAAGTTGTGAGCTGCCATGTAGATGTTGGAAATCGAACCCAGGTCTTCTGGATAGACCAGCCTATGCTTTTGGAACCATTTTTCCAGTCCACAAATGGAACATTATATATAATATATTTCAGGAAGACTGGATATTGCTCCCCTTCTCTGGGGCTTATTCTTGTTTAGTAATTCAACTGAGCTATTTAAGAAAAATGTATTTTCTTTATAATGTTCAACGTCTAACATTGCCTTGGTCATATTCAGTCACCATGAGATGAAAAGGCTCTTACATGATTTTCTAATTTGTTAAGGAAATATGCTGTGTAAGGCAATCATTTGTCTCCTTTTAATCAACTTATAAACTTCTAGTTAGGCTATAACTTGAGTGCATGACTTTCATGGAGTTGCCAAAATTAGTACAAATTGCTTAAAAATACTTATATCCAGGCATGGTGGTACATGTCTTTAATCCCAGCACTCAGGAGGCAGAAGCAGGCAGATGTCTGTGAGTTTGAGGCCAGCCTGGTCTACAGAGCAAGTTCCAGGACAGCCAGGGCTGGTTCACAGAGAAACCATGTTTAAAAAAAAGAAGCAAAAACAAAAAGGAAAAACAGTTTACTTATTATTTCAAATGGATCACAAGGTTTCAACTTCTGAACTTCTTTCATATATCTAATTCCTCTGGGCAACACACAACAATCCTTTTGTTCTTATGTCTTTCTCTCCTACTAAATGAGTACTCTGTGCCTCTGCCACTGTTCTGGAGTGCATACTTGGATACTGGCTCTTATCTCTTTCAGTGACGTCCCTGCATTACAATCAGGGAACTATTTGGGGACCATAGCCTGGTTTTGACAGCGTTGTATTCCTGGTATGGAAGATCGGTGTGATGAGCAGACTACAGCATGAGCATTTGCATTTCTGATGCCCTGCTCCTGAGTTGTGCTTTCATTCTCCATTTAACAGAAATGTGTGGGTGTATCAGCCTCGAGATGCTCCTCCTGGGCTGAAAGAAGTTTTCTACAATATGGAGATATGTTCATGATATCTGCTTGATGTCTTATAATCTTTTGGGTAAATATTTCATGTTTGGAGAATGAAAATGAGCCCTGAACTTTCCCCGTATACTTAAGAAGCCTGATGTTTATATCACACTGAGCAAAAGGAAGCAGTTTATACATCACATGCAACAGCCATCTATACTGCTGAGATTTAGCAGATTTCCTAAACAAGCACTTCTTTGTTTATCATATGACTTTATGTTAAATTCCCAAGAGATTTAAAAAAGTTACCATTAGTTATGTATTGTTTCCTCACTTTCTAGGTGTATGTGGTCTTTAATGACCATTTAGAGCCTAGCATTTCTAACATAATATTCCAGATTTTTGCTTCCACTCCACAGTTAAAGGCTACAGTCCACAATATTATAAAATTATCACCTAAATTTTGCAGATTTATTTTATTTTACGTGCATGAGTGTTTTGCCTGTATGTGTATCTGTGCATCACATAAGTGCTTGGTGCTTCCAGACTCCTGAAGAGGCATCGAATCTCTGAAACTGCAGTTATTATGGTTGTGAGCCACCACGTGAGTGCTGGGAATCAAAACTGAGTCCTCTGCAAGAGCAACAAGTGCTCTGAATTGCTTCATCATCTCCCCAGCCCCTCCTGCTTTCTTATATTCTTTACTTTTATCATCTATTGATTTTCAGTCTGCCTATATGGTATATTTGAAGTGTCATGCAAACAGTTGGTTCATGGTTAATACACTCTTTTAATTTCTGTTTTTATTTGAAATATCATGACAATTTTCATTTAATGGAATATATATGTTATGTATTAACTTTTCCACTTCATTTTTGTTTATATTGTCCACTTTTTCTTTTCCTCTGCTGTTATTTTCTTACACATGTCTTTCTCTTGGTTATTGGAGCAAATATTGAGATAACATTTTTATATATTTAATTTAATTTGAGCTTCTGTGTTTCCATGGCTTATTTTACTGGTTGCTGTAAGTTATACATGTATTAGTACATTATATAATATATAATTTATACATAATATATAAAAGTTTAGCAGCTAGTGGTTTGACAGGAACATTCTCTCTATACCCATCTTCTCTTCCTCTTTAAAATTAAATTCTGTTATGTACATTATATTTTCTTACTTTACTTTTTCTTACTTCTCAAATTTTTAGGTTACATGGTTTTCTATTCCATTTTTAATTATATAATTTCCTTTAGTCATTCTTCAGTATAGGTATGTTTTGACACATTTCCTTTGTTCTTAATTCATCTGCCAACACTGTGATTTTCCTTCATACAGGAAAGATATTTTTACTTGCTCCAGAGTTCTGACTTGGCAGTATTTTTCTTTTGCTCTTGTACTACTGTGTGTTATTTCTGTGTTAGCTCCATTGTCTTATTCTTTTCTCTTTATGTTTTAATTGACAAAATTACATGTATTTATTATGTGAAATATGATGTTTTGAAAAATATTTATTTTGTAGAATGGTTAAACTGATGCCATAATTACCATTTTTAGTGGTACAGTTCACTAATGTTCTACTCTTAGTAATTTTCAAAAGCACTATACATTGTTATTAGTTACGTATAATAAACTCTTATTCTTCTCACTTAATGTAAGTGATTTTTACATTAATAGACCAATCAATGTCTTCCTAATCTCAATAACCTTGTATTTATCAGCACCTAATAATAGTACTTTTAATAAGAAATTGTCTTCCAAATTTTTTTCCTAAATAAGGTTTGTTTCTCTTATGTAACTTTTTATATTTCAAATTTAATTTTCAGACTATGATATTTATGTGCTTCTTTCATTCATCCTCTTAGGAATTTTGGTTTTAATTTTTGTATCAACAGTGTCAAAACCAAGGCCTTGTGTGTGTAAAGCAAGTATTCTATCAGTAGCTAAATATTCCAAGGTCCTCCTTTCTGAAGGTTAGTTAGACCCTGGTACCTGTAGGGTTAATTAATTATTTAGTCATTTATGTGCTTGCCTATGTAAGTTAGGAAAGACCTAAGTTTTATTTCCTTAAGATTAAAAAACTCTACATTATCTTCTCCTTACAAAATGTTTTTATATAATCATACAACTAAGCATTAGCACCATAAAGTTAAGGTGTTTATTTAAAACTTCTTTATAAACTGCACACTTAATTAGGAAATGGTTTAAGAAAAACAATTACTGAGAATAAAGAGATAGCCTTAATGGGAATTTCCATCTTTGTTGAATGCAACATCTTATATACTAGGTCTCTTACTTTTCTCTGAAATTTTTAACAGATGTTTATGTTTTTATTCCATTCTTATTGCTTCTCTTGGAAACATGGTTCAGTCTGATGGTAGCTACTGGAGCAGGAGGAACCTGAACGCCTCTGCATAAGATATTTAGAAGTTCTCAGAAAATTATTTTTCCTACTCTACTTTAAAAAACATTGCTGGCGAAAAATTAAACACAGCAGCCATTTCATTTACTATCAAAGACATGTAAGACAGAAAAATATACCCTACTCCTGTATCACAATTATAATGTGCTTCTCATTGATGTAGTTTAATGAAAACTTGTGGCATAAATGCGTGAATTAAAAAAAGAATTGGCAACTGTTTTCATTTACTATGTAGCCTCAGGGAAGTCAGGCTGAAGAATTGTTAATGGAATAATACTTATCCTGAAATGTTCATCAATTCTAAATTAGTTAACAGCTAAATATTTTGTAGTGAGAAACAATGTAATTAAATGAACTCTAACGAGAGTGAGATAGCTCAGATCTTTGTATTATTAGAAAGATCACTTTTTCTCTTTCAAAATAAAATATTAAATTGCGAGACTTCAAAACTCTGTTTCACTAATATTTTATGTTTTATCACAATAATTAGAAAGGAATTATCATGGATTAGATGCCATGATCACAGTAGGCAGATAAAGGCAAGGACGGGAAAATTATTATTATTATTTTTTTTACCATTCTCAAGAACAAAGTGAGTAGTGATATTGCATCCCTACTATGCAAATATACATATTTATACATCAAATACTGACTCAGTATGTACTTTCACTATCCATAGCATATTTAACTTGAAGGGGATATTATGTCCATAAATAACAACTTACATCCTTATTTTTAAGGAAAAAGGATGGAACATAAAAAATAATGGAGCTATAGAGCTTGCGAAGTGGTTTGGAACACATACTGCTTTTACAAAGGATCTGTGTTTGGGTCCCAGCACCCAAATGAGGTGGCTCACAAAAGCCTGCAACTCAGGCTCCAGGTGGTTCTGGGGCTTTTGACTTTCACAGGCACCCCCCCCCACACACATGTACACAAATATGCATATCCGTACAGATGCAACTAAAAGTGATAGAAACATCCTTTTAAAATGTAAACAAAACATTACGGATTAACAGTATTTATTTGTAGATTATTTATTGTACCTGAGCACTAAAAGAAAAAAAAAATCAAGGTTAAGAGTTAGGGATGTAATTCCTTTGATAGCCTGCTTACCTACCATGCATGAAGTTCTGTGTTCAACAGGAGATGGATGCAGAAAGATTACAAGTTCAAGATCATGATTAGCAACATAATGATTTTAAGGCTATCCAGAGTATAAGAGATGATGTCAGGGAAATAAGGTAGGAGTTCGATGTAAGAATGCTATTGGCCAGTTCAGGCACCCTCTCCACTGTTGCTAGGCGTCTTAGGTGGGGCCGTTCTTGTGGAATCTTGGGAGTTTTCCTAGCACCAGGTTTCTCTCTTGTCTGTAATGACTCCCTCTATCAAGATATCTCTTTCATTGTTCTCCCGGTTTGTCCCTCCCCCAACTCAGCCATCTTGAGCCCTCATGTTCCCTGCCCCCATCCCCTCCCTTCTACCCCTCTCCCAGTTTACCCAGTCTACCGTAATTGTCATCATAGAACCTACATTCAGCAGATGCAGAGATCCATAGCTAATCGCTGGGCTGAGCTCCTGGTGTCCAGTCAAAGAGAGGGAAGAGAGATTATATGAACAAGGTCGGGGGGGTGTCAAGATCATGTTGGGGAAACTCACAGAAATAGTTGACCCGAGCTAGTAGTGGAAGTTCATGGACTCTGGACTGACAGCTGGGGAATCTGCATGAGACCGAACTAGGACTTCTGAATGTGAGTGACAGTGGCTAGGCATGATCTGTTTGTGGGGCCCCTGGCAGGGTGACCAGAATTTATCCAGGATACATGAACTGGCTGTTTGGAGCTCGTCTTCTATGGTGGGATGCCTAGCTCAGTCTTGACGCAGGGGGATGGGCTAGGTCCTGCCTCAACCTGGTATGCCAGACTTTTTTGACTACCCAAGGGAGGCCTTACCCACTCTGAAGAGTGAATGGGGGGTAGGATGGAGGGAGGTGGGGGGCAGGAGAAGAGGAGGGAGGGGAAACTGGAGATGGTATGTAAAATTAAAAAAAATTAAAAAGAATGCCACTGGGCAGAGCATCATGGAGGAATATTATTTTGCACTGCTAAAAGGAAGAACCAACTTTATATTTTACTACTTTCTAAGTTTTAACATTAGCTAGGTCCATAGGTGGAACATATATTTGGAGATGCCTGAGCTATTTGTTTTTCTTTCAGAGATAACAACAGTCATGAAAGGTGGACTAAAAATAGAGCCATTCTTGTTCAAACTCAAACTTAAATAAGGTCAAGATGTTTCTAAATGAGTGGGACACATTCTTTAACATGGAGGATTCTTCCATAACTTTTCCACATTCTTAGTGATGTGATGCTTCTGAGACAAATAAGACATGTCTCCATGGTTTTGTTCCAAAGTACATCATCAATTTGAACTGTAATTGAATTTCTGTCATGCTGTTCTGTCTGTGAGGATTAGATAGTTCAAAATATAAAAATCAATGTGCTGGAACTGAAGGGAGAGAAACATGATACCATCAGCAAGTAGCAAGATTCAAAAACAAAATTTAGTAAACATCTGCCCATCCTCAACTTCTCCAAGAATAACTAAACTTAAACTTTTGACAAAACCACTGCAAATTTTAATGGAATCACTTTTGCCAAAATCATGTTCTATCAGACACTTAGCATCTTGGACACTGAGGGTGAGCATATATATGAGAGAAATATGTCAGTATGGTGGGAACAATTCATCTTTTTTGACTCCCTACAGATTTTCTGCACCAATTTAACTGAGCTTAGTCACAAAGCTTTATTTTATATTTTATTCTTTAGCAGAACTGGTTTAATAGTTCCTTTAAGAGACAGCATTGAAGAACATTTGTCTGTTGATTTCAAGATGTTAGCAAAAAAAATGATATGAAGCAAAGTGTGGCTTACAATTTTCTCCATCTAAGGAAAAGACATAGGTGGCAAGGTGGCTCAGGAGATAAAGGTGAAAAGTGTCTGATGCTGAGCCTGACCACCTGAGATCAATTGCTGGGAACCACTTGGTAGAAGTCCTCTGACTTTCACATGCAAGCCATGACAAATGAGCCTACACATATGCATGCACCTAATAAATGAGTTTTAAAAATGGAATAAACAAATTATACAAACTAAACAGGTTATATTTAAGAACATATTTATATAACAATGCCAAAACAATGAAAAAGGAGGTCATGAATTTGAAAGAGAACAAGGAGGTGTATGTATATGGGAGAATTTAGGGGGAGAAAATGAAAGGTGAAATGATATAATTATAGTAAAATCTTAAAAATAAAAGAATTTAATTCAGTTTTTCAAAGGGCAATTTAGGTTTTCGTTAATGAAAATGAATAAAACAAGCCACTCAGGGAGAGTCACACTTTCCTAAGTCACCCTCCTCTTATACTCATCAGCAAAGTCTTTGCCAGCAGGATGCCATTACTTATCTCATTTGGGTCTACTTAACATCAAAAACTTTTGAACTGCTTCGTTTTCCAATCATTTTCTTTATTCTTGAGAAATATATATTTATATATATATATTCTTATATGGTGTGGTGGTTTGAAAGAAAATGGCTCCCAAAGGGAGTTGAACTATAGGAGGTGTGGCCTTTTTGGAGAGGCTGTGGCCTTATTGGAGGAAGTTTGTCACTGTGGGGAAGGGCTTTGAGGTCTCCATTGCTCAAGCTCCACCCAATGTGGCACTTAGTCTACTTCCTGTTGCCTGTTTAACAATATGCAGCAGCTACCTCTCCTGAACCATGTCTGTCTGCACACTACCATGTCCAGCTATGATGATAATAGACTGAAACTCTGAACTGTAAGTAAGCAACCACAATTAAATGTTTTTCTTTGTAAGAGTTGCTGTGGTCATAGTGTATCTTCACAGCAATAGAAACCCTAATTAAGCTACATGGATTTAATCACTCTCACTGTGCCAAGCCTATTTACAAAAATTGTATTTCTTTTTCTTTTAAAATGAGCAGGGTGGGGTCAAGATCATAATGGGGAAATCCACAGAGACAATCGAACCAAGCTCGTGGGAACGTGTGAACTATAGGCCAATAGCTGTGGATCCTGCCTGAGACTGGAATAGGCCCTCTGTATATGAGAGACAGTTGTGTAGCTTAGTCTGTTTGAGCAGACCCTGGCAGTGGAATGAGTGTCTATCCCTGGTGTATGAGCTGGCTTTTTGGAGCCCTTTACATTTGGTGGGACGCCTTGCTCAGCCTTGATGCAGGGGGATGGGGCTTGGTCATGCCTCAACTGAATGTACCAGGCTTTGCTGACTCCCCATGGGAGGTCTTACCCTTTCAGAGGAGGGGATGAGGAGTGTGTCCGGGGGGCAAGGCTCAGTGGGAGTGGGGGGAAGGATGAGCGGGGGATCTGTGGTTGGTATGCAAAATGGATAAAAAATTCTTAAATTAAAAAAAATAGAATCACTGAATTTTAGTTGAAGTCATAGTAAGCCCAATCCTAGATTTCTGTGTATAGTATCTATTTCCATGTAACAAATTATCCCAACATCTAGACTTTAAACCTACAAATGGTTATTATTTCATACTCTGTGAGTCAGGAATCCAGATGCAGCTAAGCTGTACCTCTTCTGTGTAAGAGCTTGTCCGAAGGCTGTAATGAAGCTGTTGCCTAAGTTGCAGTGATCTTCAGGGCCTCTTATTTGGCTGTTGACCAGACATAGGTTCACATTGGCTGTTGACTAAAAAATGTCTGTGTCTTCCCTTGTGGATTTTCTCAGAAGAAGGTAACTTTTTCTAATGCCAAGGTTTTGAAAGGGAGAGAAAATCATGAATAGGCACTGATGTGGACAACAGTCTTTTTATAGCCTGAGATTGGAAAGGACATTCTGTTACATGTCACCTTTTATGAAATGGAAGCAATCCAGTAAGCTCACCTTACACTTGAGAGAAGATATAACACAAAAAAGTGAATAAAGAAGTTTGAAGTTATTGGTGGTCATTTCAATGATTGTCCATCACAACCTTGCCCCAAGAACCACCAATCCCTTTCTTCATGGCCTTTATACATTGTCAGTCAGCATCTTGGACTTGTCTTTAAATCTCTGATTAACTTCATGAGCATTAATTTCATCACCTGAATCTACAGAATTTTTGGTTGGATTTGTCTGTGAACTAAGCATGGATGACTTACAGTTACGAATGACTTTTTTCACATTTCTTATCATCTCATTCAGAGAACTGACCATATCACAAGTTCATCTCACCCTGGGGAGAACCCCTCAGACTTTGAATCAATGATTTTTACTCAGTGAGTATTCAATGGGTACCTGTTTCTGTGTCTAAGACTTTTAAAATGTGATGGGGGACTTGAGAGAGACATTGAATAGAAAATCAGTGTCTAAAAGTACCATTCATACAGAACTCTGGAATTCTAGTAAATCTAGCACAAATCAAAACAAATCAAAAAAAGAGATGGGAATCTTAAAGAAGCATGAACTTCTCAAAGGCTGCTCTGTAACATGTACCCCTTTAAATTCTAGACAGTTTCACCAGGCACTGGAAAAATAGTACAAAGGACATGAAGGGATGGATTTGCTCTGAAAAAGAGGTCCTGACCTAACTTGCATCCTGGCTGTCAGCTTGTGAACTTCCAAATGCTTGGAGGCATTCAAAGTTTAAAGAGTTTGCACATGTCAAAAACGAAAGCCAGTAAAGTAGCCTTTCCAATCCCTGTAGCATCAAATTGCCTAGAGGTCACAAAATTAATAGCCACCCATTCTGATGCTGTCTGCCTTCAGAAGCTTTCCTTTCAGTTGGTGCTGCCACTTTTCCATCCAAGTAAGCTTGCTCAAAATGTTGAAATTAGATTGTTTCAAAAGTTTTCTGTAGGTTCTGCAGTTAAAAGGAAAAAAGCAGGTGATATCTAAGTTTCATATATCGATTTTGAGAAAAACAAATACTTTGCAATAGACGAAACATTTTCCTCCAGGTTGTTCTTCACCTCTCAAGTGGTATGAATAAGAGAAAGGAGTTGGTGCAAAAGGGCCACATATCTCATACACACTTAGAGTAAAAGCTGTTCGCACTTAAGAAAAACCATATCTCTCAGACTCCTGTATAACAATATTTGACCTAGCAACCGGAATACAGGAATATTAATTGACTTTTAAAGAGTGTGTATGCATTTATGAAACTCACAGAGTTTATTTTAAATGACAAAGAAAAAAATATATAATTAAAGAGAAGACTAATGGAATATTCAGAATAATTATATATGCTTGGTAGAGAAGCTCCGAATTGAAATTCACAAAGCAAAAACTGCTTGCTCTAAAAGAACTGCTTCTGCCTCTAGTTTCCTAATGCTATAGCAACTTCAACACACTGAAAAGAAATTTTCTCTGTGTTCTGAAGAACAGTTTCCCATGAATTTTGTTCTATTTATTCATTCACTCTCTGCCTTCTCCTTTTTTTTATCAGACCCAAAAACTTTCAGGATCTGGCCAAGTCCAAACTTTTCTCATGAAGCCTTATTTGTTTGGTCCACCAGAAGAAGCATCTCTTTTGCCTTGATTTTCATAGCATTTTATTTTTATTTCTCTCATGGTGTGTACACACAGAAACACTGTGTGTGTATATGTGTGTGTGTGTGTGTGTGCATGTGTGTACATCACTCTTCTAGATTACACTAAGTACACTTCCTTGAGAGAAGTCTTTAAATCTAAAACATCTTACTTATTTTCTCTGTAATTACTATCCTACAGAAACAGTATGGTAGACATAAGAATAACAGATTTAGTGCATGTGTGTGTGTGCGCATGCGCGCGTGTGTGTGCACGAGCATGTGTGTGCGTACACACGCACATATATGCATGACCACGTCCATGTGTGTGGGCTCAGTGTATATGTGTGCATGTGGGTGCAGATGCCTATAGAGGCTGGAAGAAGGCATCAAATTGGATGTCCTCAGCTGTACTAATGTGAGTGCTGGGAAAGCACCAAATTCTCTTAACTGCTGAGTTACACCTCCAACCCCAATAGGAAGCTTTTAATAGGTACTTTCAGATGAAAATGTTAACAAGAGTGAGGGATAGGAGTGATTGTACCTTAGGACTTTTAAAGAGGGGCACGTTTTCTGTCAAAGAATTCTCAGACCAGATAGGATTGAAATGTAATATTTTCAAACTTATGAAACGTTATTGTTTGGAGAACTAGCTGACCTATTTTCTAGATGTATAACTGTAGGTCCCGAAAGGAAAAAATCACCGTCTCACAGTTCCAAAGCTAGTCTCATAGTTCCAAAGACCTAAGGACACAGCATGGAGATACTGATATGAAACTGCTACTTTACCACCAACCTGATATTGATCTCATGAGACACTTCCCCACAGGCTATATTAAATTCTATCGATGTGTGATTCAATATGATTTATTTATATTCTGTTCTTCAAGAAAACTTAGTTGTTGCAATAACAATCATTAGCAAACTTGCAGTATTGATTTTTACTGTTCCAAAAAGATGCAGCTTAGAATACCTATTACCAGGGAAATATATCAAAAGGGAATGGATGCTCTGGTAAGAAGAGTATTGTATCTTAATCCAGGGATTAATGCATGTCATGTTTATATAGATGATTTGAAAAAAATATCAAAGCTGTAAGATACATCTTATGAAGCTGTTTCACACTGAGGTAAAAGGGTGATTTAGGATCTGAACTGCAACACATAGTTTTATTGATCACAAGGTTATCTACTTTGATAAGAATATTCCATGGGATTAATTCAATGTCAAAGAATTTATTGCCCTTTGCATAAGAGGAGTTTAAAGGTAACCATTCAACTTGGACTATAGTATATGGTTGAAATGGGTCCAAGGGTCCAGAAATCCCTAAACTCACTGCAGCACAACCCAGTGTGTCCCATGGCTGAGATATCATCTGCTCAGATTAAACCCAAATACATTGTCACTAAGTATCTTCCTTTTTTCCTCTTTTGGTTTTTCAAGACAGGTTTTCTCTATGTAGTAGCCCTGGCTGTCCTGAAACTCACTCTGTAGACCTGCCTGCCACTGCCTGGCACTAAAGATCTTTTTAAATTTTCATTTAAAAAAATTGTTTCCAGTTCTAGAGATTGAAACACGGCCTTGCTTTGCTTTTGAGCTGTACCTCCAGAACTGATTTTTCTGATTTGGTAAGCTTTTGGTACTATGCTACACATTTGGTACATGGCCAGAAGAACTGGGTAGCAAAGTGAATGAAAATATTATGAAGAGAGATAAATAATTTAATTATCAAATTTTCTCATTGGAACTTCTCAGTGGTAACATTAGTGGAAGCTGCAGCAGCCTTTGGGAAGATAGATGTACAGTCTACTCTTTCTTCGTTGAGCTTTGCTGACTTCCATCTCCCGTCTCAGTGCTTGCTTTTGTATTTCTGTTGAGGAGTTGGTGCATCTCTATAATTGGCAGTGCCTCTTTAGTTAACTTTAACTTTCCATGATACCACGCATTTCTTTACCACAAAAAAGGCAACTGAATATTAATTACTCTGTCCATCTTTTACCTGGAAAATACAACAGCTTATTTACTTGAAGCTTTTCTTTCTTAGAATCTCTTGCTAAGAGTTTGCCATTCCTTGGCACCCTTCTACAAACCTGACCAGGGCAGTTTTCTTCAACAATCTAAGCTACCTGGAAGACTTTGATCATTACTGTAGTTGGATGCAGACTATTTCAAGACATTAAATTCTTTTTGTAGGTTTGATCAGGTCCATCCCAACATCTGAAGTTTGATTTATTCTGGAAAACTGACTGACTTCAAATGTAGTAAGCATTGTGTTGCCTTCTTTAGTATCAACTCCTTCTACTTTAGGTAAGGAAATGGAGGCTTCACATCTTGAGAAATGCTTAGCTAAATATATACAAATTTTGATGATATGGAATTATGTTTCTTTCTGATTTAAGATTCAAAATAATAATCAAGTGCATTTAGTCTTGGAATGAATAGTCTTGGCATTTTCACTACAATCAACCTTGCCTTACCTCATTTCCCTATGTTGTTAGTGTATCTATTTCCTTAGAATAGCTAGTTGGATTAACCCCATCAGTGTGATAGATTAGCTAGCATAGCTTCCTTGAGTGGCTGAAAAGAGTAAGATTTGAATGCTTCAGAGTATCTTGCTTCTAAGTTCCTACATATCTCTGGAAACATGGAGATTGTGTTTTCAACACACTGCAGTCTTTCAGGAAAATGTTTCAGTACAACCCATTATTTCAAACTGTCAAAAGATTTTCTTATTAGAGCATGTAAACATATTTTCATATTTTCACATGTGCATATCATATACATCTATCATATTGACTTCTGAAACTCTTCTCTCCCTATTCATTTTTAATCCATCCATTTGTTTACTAATAGTGTTATAAGTTTAATATTAAAGTATTATGACGTAAATCAATGAAACATTACTTGTTCTTTATAGATACGCATGCAGGAGCTAGCTAGAGTTTTGCAAATTGGAGATTTTGTAAGAAGGATGACATGTGAGGTTAGCCAAACAAATCATGTAACCTTAGGGTTGCCATGATATTTACAGGAAATAGAGAGGTGATTGCTCTTGATGAGCAATATTCTCTTTAAACTGCTGTTTTGTTTCATATGTGCTTCATTTTGTATAAGGCAGTACTCATTAGCCAGAAAACAAAACCTAATTAATGACTACTTTTAAATCCATCTCAATTTTAACAGTCAAGTGTTTTGCTTACTTCTTTAAATTGTATCTCTTTACT
>LZPO01017288.1:856907-890693 GCA_001675575.1 Neotoma lepida | reverse complement strand
GACTATGATGGGACACCTGGTGCAGCCTTGGTGCAGGGAGGAGGGTCTTGGACCTGCCTCAACTGAATGTACTAGGCTCTGCCGACTCCCCACGGGAGAAAACATTTTTAAATTAAAAATGAAATTTAATCTTAATCAAAACAATATTCTTTCTGCATTTAACATAATTATTAAGTTAAATTATGTTAAAAGTTAAGTTTATTATTAAGTTTTAGTATCACTCAATTTTTATAAAGAAATGAGTCTCTGGAAAAGATACAGTATAATCTCTTTGATTTAGTTACCTGTGGGAGCCCACAGAGGCTCTCTAGTGAGACCTTACTCAGGATCAGAGATTATGAGCTTCCTTTACCCAGCAGGGCTGCAGGAGATGATTTTGCCATGGGCGTGATTTACCAGGTGTTTGCAAGGGTCTACACTTGGCTGTATGGTGTGCTTTGATCTTGCAAGGGGGAGGTCTTTTACCTCTCCCCTTGGCATATTATAAAAAGCCCTTTTGAATAAAGCTCTGGGCTGTTGGTGTTGACCCAGGCCCTCTCGAAGCTATCCTGTGTCTCTGTCTTTCTCCTCATTGTCAAGGTCTATCTTTCTATCTAATATTTTCTCATTCCTTTCTCTCCCACCTAAGAACTCTTCAATAGGTGGGAGCAGGTCAGAGCTGCACTCCCACAGTTACCTGAAACCGATTGAATTTTTAATTTATCCCATATGATTATCACCACCCAACTGACACATAGGAAGCAATATGCTCTAAAATTTTACCCTATAAATCTAAACCAAGAAAGAACCTTCATGTTGCAGAATAGCAATGTAGAATTTTCTCTCATTTTGGGAAATACTTTAATTTTAGGAACTCAGACAACAAAAATAGAAGCTTTCACTTCTAGATATTATTGCTTGATAGAAGTTGTTCGTTGTCCCCTGAAAAAAGAATGTAAAGGAGTACCAGCCAGTAGAAAGATATTTTATGTTCCTGGAATGGCAAAATTAATATTTTGAAAATGAGTTTATTCCTCAAGGTATGCTGTCTTTTCAAGGCAATTCTCATCAAAATCCTGATGGCATTCTTCACAGAAATAGAACAAAATCCAAAAATTCATATAGAAATACAAAAGACCGTGAATAACCAAAGCAATCATATGCAGAAAGAATATTGCTCTTGGCATCAGAATACTTGCCCTCAAATATTACAGAGCTATAATGGCCAAGGCAAATAGTACTGGCACAAAATCAGACACAGATCAATGGATCAGAATATAGGACTCAGACATAAATTTATAAGCTATGGCCACCCAATTTTTGATAAAGGCATCAAAAACACACAGTGGTCAAAAAGCTTATTAAATAAATAGTGCTGGCAAAACGATGTATCTACTTGCAGAAGAATAAAATTACATCTACATTTCTCACTCTGCACAAAATCAACTCAAAGTGGATCAAAAACCATAATTTAAAATCTAAAATGCTGGACAATTAGAGGAAAACCTAGAGAATACACTTTAAGTTACAGCATATAGTCAAAAATTTCCTGAACAACACTGAAATACCACAGAAAATTGCCACAAGAATCAACTTATAGATTTCACATCCCAAGCTTCCTTTAGAATTGCCCATTAGGGGCATTTGAGGGGCCATATGGAAACCTACTACAGGAGAAGCTTATTAAAATCTACACAGATATGAAAGAAATCAAAATGGGATCACTAAGTAACAGGAGGGGATAAAGCCTCATCAAGACATTTATTGCCACCAAATGAAACTTCTAGTGTCGGGAATGGGCCACATCTAATTGAGTTATTGTCCAAAGGGTCCCCATGGAAATCTCTAAACAACCCAGGCTATTGCAAAGGCTATTGGTTGTTCTCCAAATCTTATGGTAATACACTACTGTTGAAGAGAACACATACATAACCCACTGAACACAGAAAAGTTGAGCTGGTGCCTACATAGAGCCTTCCCACTTACTAGTGTTCTTGGTAATGGAAGTTACCTTACATGCTATCAGAGGAGAAATGTAAACACCAATCTTGCTATAAAACCTTTGACCTGCCTGCAAGATATATGATACAATAATGGTACAAAGCTTGTGGGAGTAACCGACCACTATCTGACTGGGTTTAAGGCCCGTTTTATGAGATCAAACCCATGTCTGACACTGTTGGGGTGGCCAAGAATCTGAGACTAGATAGGACATGGACCTAGGGGAAAAGCACACACTACTTTTCTGCTAAAAGAACGTAGCAATAAAATAACGCTTAAGGACATTTTGTTATATCCGTAGACCAATGTCACTCAGCCATCTTCAGAGAAGCTTTCTCCTGCAGTAGATGGGAACTTATGTAGAGACCCACAATTGGACAACTTCAGACAGTGGGAGATCTTGGAACACTCGGTTCTAAATAGGAAGTCTTCATCAAATCCTCAGGGAATTCTGCAGAAGAGGAGGTAGAAAGGTTGTAAAGCCAGAGGGGATGAATGGCACAAAGAAAAGAAACAAGGTCTGCTTAACCCACAGGACTGATGCACATATGAATTTACAGAGACGGTGGCAGCATGCACAGGGCTTGCAAAAGTTTGAGCCAGTTGAGGTCCCAGTGCTGAGAAGGAAATTAGACACAAGTCCCCATCCCTAACCCAGAAGCCATCTCCTATTGATAACTGCTCACAAAGGAAAAAATAGTTTTTACCATCAGAGCCTTACTGGATATACAAACCACACTTAGGTACAGGCTCCATTCCCAGTAGTAAATGGTCAACACAAAACCAAGTCAAATGTGTATTTGGGGTTTTGTCTCACATTGCTTTTGATGGGGCATTTTTTTTTTTTTGCTTTACTAGTCTTTTGCTTGTATTTTTTGTTTTTATGGGGTTTGTTTTTTATGTGTGTGTGCCTTTGTGTATGTATGTGTGTATGTATGCATGTTTTCTTTCTCTTTAAAAATTTGTTTTATCTTTTTTGTCTTTTTTCTTTACCTGTTTGTATTCCTCATAGAGAGAAAAAGATTGAGAAGAGTTGGAAGAGTGCAGTGGTGGAAAGGATCTGGGAGGAGATGAGGAAGAGAAATCTGTAATCAGAATATCTTGTAAGAAAATAACTTTATTTTAAATAAAAGCTAACATAATAGACAAAAATTCCCAGTTTCAAATAACAACTGGAAAACAAATCCAAAGACTTCAGAACCACATTGGTATTGTACTAGGTCATAACTTTCAGAAATATAACTAGAAAAAAATTAGATTCTGAAATAGATTGATGGGCTATTAAATAAAACATAAGAAACAATTAAATATTTTTTGTAGGTTCTGATGGCATTTCTCAGTAGTGTTAGCATGTTGTCCTAAAAAAGAGAAATATACACAACAACAGACAATGTAAATAATATCAACTATTTAGTAAAAATAAGAGAAATGTACATTTTATAATGGAAAAAAAATTCCCTGGTGGCCTAATATAAATTCTGAAATTGAGTGAAATGGTGTTTTCTTTTAACATATCAGAAACAAGGCAAAAATGATAGGATTTATATTTGTATGCAACATCTCTAAAGAGCAGGATAGTGCTTTTTTTTATCATAATGCAGTGGCAATATATTGTATGCAATTTGGGGCTTAGTGAATAGACAATTTAATTTTATGTTTTTCTTTTGTTATTTAAAATGCTATTTATTTTTCTAATTATCATTCTCCAATCATACCTGGAGTTCTATATAAAAATCTCATAGGTGGTGATTATAATAAATGAAAAAAAGCTTTAAAATATCTATGAATTTCATTATATCTTCTTAGGACCCTGTCATCTAAGTAGAAAATAACACCACTTACATTTCAATTTATGTCATGAGTTTTGCAGCTGTTATTTATTTATATCATTCATATATATAATTTCATTTGAAATTAAAATGTTATTGACTCAATAAACATTAGAAGATACTTCTTACCATGGTGTTACCTAAAAAAAACTTCCATACAAACAAAATTTAGTAGCAGTTAGAAAATGAAGCCTTATATTTCAATATAAAAATAACAGATGTTTTTATATGAAATATTTAATAGACTTTATATATTTGTATGGTTTATATAGTATACATTTTTACAACATTATATACATACATCATATATAATTAGTTTAATATTACCAATATGCATATTGTATTTGGCATGTATAAAATAAAATATCAAATATTGGTGATAACATTCATTCTGTCTTTAAAGGAAAAGGAATTTAGAATGTGGCTAAATTAATTATAAGTTTTAATGATTTAGTTTTAAAGTAATACACCTATATTTTTATAATACATTAACATTAAGAACCACAAATGTTAACCAACATCGTTATTTTTGAGATTGTTCTACATTTTCATGGAACATTTTTCTATTTAAGTATTTTTTTGAATTGTAATCCTCCTTTTACTTGAAGCTCATATAATACACAGTCTAATTTGAAAAAGTCAAAAGAGTGTTGATTTAAATGAACCAAAAATATATTGTACACCTAATCTCCCCAGGAATTTTGTCATTAAAAGGGGATGGATTTTCTCAAAGGCATTTTCTGCATCTAATGAAATGTTCATGGTTTTTTTTTTTCAGTTTAATTATATGGTAGATTACATTGACAGATATGTGTATCTAGAACCATCCCTGCATCTCTGGGATGAAGCTTACTTGATCATGGTAGATGATCTTTTTGATGTGTTCTTGGATTTTGCAAGTATTTTGTTGAGTGTTTCTGCACCTATGGTCATAAGGAAAATTGGTCTGTAATTCTCTTTCCTTGTTGATTCTTTATGTGGTTTGGATATCAGGGTAACTGTGGCTTCGTGAAATGAATTGGGCAATGTTCCTTCTGTTTCTATTTTGTGGAATAATTTAAGAAATAATGGTTTTAACTCTAATTGACAGCCTGGTAGAATTCCTCGATAAAATTATTTGGCCCTGGGCTTTTTTATTTGGGTTGGAAAATTTTGATGACCCTTTCTATTTCACTAAGTGTTATAAGTCCTTGTAAATTGTATATCTGATTTTGATTTAACTTTGGTGAGTGGTATGTATGGAGGAAATATATCAATTTCTTTAAGATTTTCCTATTTGGCAGAGTACAGGTTTTTAAACTATGTCCTTATGATTCTCTGAATTTCCACAGTGTCTGTTGTTATACCCTCCTTCTCAGTTCTAATTTTGTTATTTGGATCTTTTATCTCCACCTTTTAGTTAATTTGGGTAAGGCTTTGCCAATATTACTGATTTTCTCAAAGAATCACTCCTTGCTCCCTTGAATCTGTATTTTTTCATTTGTTTATTTGTTTATTTCTATTTTATTGATTTCAACCCTGAGTGTTTGGTTATTTCTTGCCATCACTCCCTTTGTGGATGACTTCTTCCTTTTCTTCTAGGGCTTTCAGATGTGATGTTAAGTTACTTGATTGAGATCTCTCCATTTTTTGTCTTTTTAATGTAGGCACATAGTGATATGAGCTTGCCTCTTAAAGACACCTTCATTGTGTCCCATAATTTGGGCATGTTTTGTATTCATTTTCATTAAATTCTAGAAAGTCTTTAATTTCTTTCTTGACAGATACAATTTTCCTGTATCTGTTTAGACTTGCTTGGTGTCTGAGTATATGGCCAATTTTCGAGAAAGTTCCATGAGGTGCTGAGAAGAAAGTATATTCTTTTGTGTTTTGATGAACTATTCTGTAAATATCTGCTAGGTATGTTTGATTTATGATGCTTTTTTAGCTCCAGCAATTCTCTGTTTAATTGTTGTCTGGATGACCTTTCTAAAAGGTGAGAGTGGGGTATTGAAGTTACCCACTATCAATGTGTAAGGGTCTATATGTGATTTAAGTTATAGTAGCTGTTCTTTTATTAACTTGGGTGCCCCTGTGTTTGGGGCATAGATATTAAGAGTTTCAATGTTCTTTTGGTGGATTTTTTTCCTTTTAACTAGTTTTGGTTTGATGTTTATTTTCTTATATTAAAATGGCTATACTAGCTTGCTTCATAGGTCTGTTTGTGTGGGATAACTTTTTATATCCTTTTACCCTGAGATGATGTCTATCTGTGATGTTAAGGTGTGTTTCTTGAATGCAGCAGAAGATTGGATCCTGTTTTCACATCCATCCCATTAGTCCATGTCTTTATGTTGGGGAATTCAGACCACAGCTGTTGAGAGAGATCAATGAGCAGTGTTTCTTCTTTCCTGTTATTTTGTTGCTGTTGTTGTTGTTAGTGGTGGTGGTGGTTGTGTTGTGTGTGTGTGCGTGTGTGTGTAATTGTGTGTGTGTGTGTGTAATTGTGTGTGTGTGTGTGTGTGTGTGTGTGTGTGTGTATCCTCTTAGTTTGCTGGTCTTGAATTATTTATTCCTTGTGTTTCCTTGGGTTTTGTTAACTTGTTTTGGTTGGAGTTTTCCTTCTAGTACTATGTGTAGAGCTGGATTTGTAATATTACTTAAATTTGATTTTACCATGGAATATTTTTTTCTCCATCTATGCTGAAGGAAAGTTATTCTGGGCATAGTAGTTTGGGCTTGGATCTGTGGTCTCTTAGACTCTGTGGAGCATCTGTCCAGGAACTTGTGGCTTTTAGAGTCTCCATGGAGAAGTCAGATATTATTCTGATAAGTCTGTCTTTACATGTTACTTGGTCTTTTTCCCTTGCAGCTTTTAATAGTCTTTCTTTGTTCTCTGTGTTTAGTGTTTTGATTCTTATGTGATGAGGGAACTTTCTTTTTTTTTATTAAAAGATTTTCGGTTTATTTTATATACCAACCACAGAACCCCCTCTCCTCCCTCCTCCTGCCCCCCAGCCTTGCACCACAAACCCCCCATTCCCACCTCCTCCAATGCAAGGTCTCCCATGGAAAGTCCCCAGAGCCTGGTACTTTTAGTTGAGGTAGGTCTAAGACCCTCCTCCCTGTGCCAAGGCTGTGCCAAGTATCCCACCATAGGCACTGGGCTCCAAAAAACAACCAGCTCACACACCAGGGATGGATCCTGATCCCATTGCCTGGGGGCCCCCTAAACAGTTCAAGCTAAACCACTACCTCGAGTATCCAGAGGGCCGAGTCCAGCACCATGGGGGCTCCACTGCTATTGGTCCACAGTTCATGTGTTTCCACTAGTTTGGCTGGCCATCTCAGTACATTTTCCAATCATGATCTCCATGTCCCTTGCTCATAGAATTTTTCCTCTCTCACAACAGCTGGACTCCTGGGGCTAGGGATGGCACCCGCTTGTGGATCTCTGCATCTGCCTCCATCAGTCTCTGGATCAGGGCTCTATGATGACAGATAGGGTATTCATCCATGTGAAGACTCACTGGAGTATGCCAGTTCAGGCTCCCTCTCGATTATTTCCAGTAGTCTAAGGTGGGGTTATTTTTGCAGATTCCGGGGAACCTCCCCAGCTTTCTGTTTCTCCCTATTCTCATGATGTCTTCATTTATCATGGTATCTCTTTCCTTGCTCTCTTACTGTGTTCCTGTTCCAACTAGAACCTCCCGTTCCCCTATGCTCACATCCTCCATCTTTTGCTCTCCATTCCTCCCCCTCACCCTCAGTCTGCCCATGTAGATTTCATCCAGTTCTCCCTCACTGGGCAATCTATGCATCCTTCCTAGTGTCCTCCATGGAGCTGTGGTTTGCAGTCTGATTATCCTTTGCTTTACATCTAGTATCCACTTATGAGTGAGTATATACCATATTTGTCCTTCTGGGTCTGGGTTACCTCACTCAGGATGATATTTTCTAGTTCCATCCATTTGCCTGCAAATTTCATGATGTCAATGTTTTTCTCTGCTGAGTAGTACTCCATTGTGTATATGTACCACATTTTCTTAATCCATTCTTCAGTTGAGGGGTATCTAGGTTGTTTCCAGGTTCTGGCTATTACGAATAATGCTGCTATGAACATAGTTGAGCATGTGTCCCTATGGTATGATTGAGCATTCCTTGGGTATATGCCCAAGAGTGGTCTAGCTGGGTCTTGAGGAAGATTGACTCCCAGTTTTCTGAGAAACCGCCATACTGATTTCCACAGTGGCTGTACAATATTGCACTCCTACCAACAGTGGAGGAGTGGGAACTTTCTTTTCTGGTCCTATCTATTTGTTGTTCCTTATGCTTCTTGTTCATGAATAGTCATCTCCTTCTTTAGGTTATGGAAGTTTTCTTTTATGATTTTGCTGAAAGTATTTTCTGTGTCTTTGACACAGATATATTCTCCTTCCTCTGTTCTTATTATTTGTAGATTTGGTCTTTCATAGTGTTCTGGTTTTCCCCAAAGTTTTGTACCCGGATTTTTTTCTTTTTAGATTTGACGTTTAATTTACCCAAGGTATCCATTTCTCCTATTCTGTCTTCAGTGCCTTAAATTCTCTCATCCATCTTTTGTATTCTCTTGGTGAAGGTTGCATCTGAGGTTCCTGTTCAAGTTTCTAATCTTTTCATTTCCAGATTTCTCTGTTTGGGCTTTCCCTATTGATTCCTTTTCCACTTTCTGGTCTTTAACTCTTTTATTCATTTCCTTTCACTGTTTGTACTTTTAAGGGTTTTATTTACTTTATTTTTAAGCAGCTCTATTAAGGTCCTTGTCTTGTGCTTCAGCTTTACTGCAATTCTTAGGGCCTACTGGAGTAGGGTTGCTGGGCTCTAGTGGAAATTTATTGTTATTGGTTGTATTTGATGCTGGCATCTAAGCACATGAGTTTGGGAAGATTGTAATTCTAGGCTCTGATATCTGGTCTTGTCTTTGTTGGGTGGGTGTTTTGTTCCTTGGTTTTGTTGTCCTTTCTGGTTCTTAGGAGGATGTGCTGGCTGTAATTTGCCTGGTAGGGAACTCTGGGATCTTGCTAGGTTCAGTCACTAGGCTTCTGGGTAAAATGTGTTTCTAGATCTTGGGAGCTGACACTTAGGAATGGTAATGGCCTGGGAGGGGGTAGAGAATGGGAGATTCCATAAGAGGAAGGAAAGCATGGTGTTCCACCAGGATCTGTTCATTCTCCTGTGAATGTGTTCAGAAAGCAAGGAGAGGCCACAACAGGTAGTCTGCTGCAGAGCTGGGGATGAGACTGGGAGATTGGATTTGGAGGAGAGGAAGGACAGTGAAGATCTAAAGCTTGCCTACCTGCTTTGCTGGCCTATTTGCTTCTCTGGCAGGCTTGGCTGTTAGTTTCTCAGGAATGCCTGCTGAAATTAGGGGCTGGGATGATAGGTTAAATGAGAAGAAAGGCTGGAGGAGTTCTGCATGATCTGATGGAGATGCTGGCAAAGAGGAGGAGGAGGTGGCAGCAGGTGTTCTGCTCCAGAGCTGTGGTTGTGGCTTGGGGAATGGATTTGAATGAGAGGAGGGAGAGAGGAAGATCTGCAGTTAGGTTCCCTGCTTCCCTGGCCAGAGTTATCATGTTCCTTTTTAATGCTATTACTGGCAATATAAACTTCACAACCAATAAACATAAACCTAAAAATCTTTCTTATTTCCTGATATTATCCTCATTTAAGTGTAAATACAGTATTTGTGTCAGGGACTATCTGGTATCAGTTACAATTATAGTGTGAAGCTCTGAGTAATTGGTCAACTCTATTGTATACATCTTTAAATTTGACCTAATTCAATAAGAGAAAAAAAATCTGCCTTGTGTTAAGGAGTTACATTTCTTGAAAAACATTAACTCTGACTGTAATTTTAGCAAAAAAATCTCAGTTAAACTTTCTCTTTTAAAGTCATATTCTGATTAAAAGAAGAATACTATTACACAGAAGTTAAGATGTGATTAGTCATGTTTGGGGTAAATTTTAAACATACAGGCAATGTTTTAATTTTGGAAAAAGAGTTGTGTGTGTGCAATTTTACAACATTAACAAAGCCTTCAAATTCTGTCTGTGTTGCAATCAGTAAATGGAAGGTGTTCACTACGTGTGGATGGAAACTCTAAGACGATTTCATCATCTTAGGATGAGATATTAATAGGCCACAGTGTTGTAAAGGATGAAAATAAATTGCAAGATAAAATAAAAGTAGAGTAGCTTTCTTTTTAGGTAATGTCAGTTCTATTTAATCCAAAATCTCAATATTTACCCTTCAAGCCATGCAATTTCAAAAGCATTGAAGTATTACTGTTAATGGACAACTCTTCTTATAGATTTTTTTTGTGTGTGTGTGAACAAAAAGCTTTGTAGAAGCCCTAGCCATTATAACTAAAATGTCCTTTATTTTTTCTTTACTGTTGATATATATTCAATACCTTAAATACTCTGGATATTGAGTATGGATAGTCTAAGATCTTATATGATAATTTACTGTTCAGAGCTGATTTTAATATGCAAAGCTTCTTCATCCTCTTTCAGCAAGCTTCTTTAGGATTTACTTGCCTTGGCTAAACCTGGTTCCTGGCCCTCTAGGCAGTGTCAGGCATGGGTTTCCTCTTGTGGCATGGGGCTCAAGTTGAAACAGTCATTGATTGGCCATTCTCACAAGGTCTTTTCCACCTTTACCCCTGCACATCTTGCAGGAAGGACAAAGTGTAGGTCAAAGGTTTTGTTGCTGGATTGGTGTCCCAATCTCTCCACTGGAAGCCTTGCCTGATTATAGAAAATGGCTGGATCAATATCTGGAACCCCATTACTAGGAGTCTAAGGTCATCCTCATGGATTTCTAGGAGTTTCCATTGCATTAAAGTTTCTACCTCACTGCTGAAATGCCTCCCAATTCCAGTCTTCTCTCCCAGGACTCTGTCCCTCCACCTCTTCCTGTTCCCTCCTGTTTCCATCCCCAGCCACCCCCAGTATACCTACTAAATTTATTCTATTTCCCCTTTTCAGGCAGATCTATGCATCTGCCTTTGAGCCCTCCTTGTTACTTAGTTTCTTTGGGTGTGTGGATTGTAGCATGATTATCCTTAAGAGCTAATATCCACTTATGAGTGAGTACATACTATGTTTGTCTTTCTTGGTCTGGGTTACCTCATTCAGGATAATCTTTTCTAGTTCCATTCATTTACCTGCAAATATCATGGTGTTATTTTTTAACAGCTGAGTAATACAAATAATGCTATATGAAGGAGCCTTACATTTGTTTAACATTGTATTTTTGTTTCACTCTTCTTTAAGTGGTTTTTACCTTTATGAATGAAAATACATAATTTATAAGGGTAACAATATAAATAATACATATTGATAGCAGCTTCTGATGGTTTTGGATAATATGGAAGTTGAAACAAGCTATCTGGAGAACATTTTACACTGTATTTCTTTTATCAAGATCAAAAATGATCATGTGTTCATATTTTAAGGCTTTTTAAAATGTATTTTCCCTGTGGTTTTGTCCATTTTTTGTAATAATGTTTTCTCATTTCTCTAAAAAGCTTTTATAAAAAACTGATTTGAACATCATATGTGTTTTCAGACATTTTTTAAAGTTTAATTTTTCTCCTTCATCCCTTCCAATTTTTAATTGTGTTGGACAATGTTTGTCTCAATGTATGTATCAATATTTTATTGCTTTAGAATCTTGTTAATAATCAAAAATGGATCCAATCATTTTCCATATTGCTATTCAGTATCGCTAATAGCACTTATTGAAAATTATTTGCCACATTTATTTGAGGTACCAGCCTTAGCATACACTATATTCCTAAATATTTACTTTTTATGAAGGAGCTACCCAAGTACCTTATTTCATATACAGAAAGAGAGACAAGTAATCAAATTGAGAAATAGTATTATTTCTAGTATTAATATTAGTCTATAAATTAACTTGTGGAGAATTACTATTGTCATAATATAAAATCATTAGTTTGCTCAAGATTGTGTGTGTGTTTGCAGGAATCTTTTTATAGATTTTCTACTAAATGAATCAAGAGTATACATTATGTATATGCTGTCAAACTCCTAAAGATTTTTTATATTATAAATATGGCTTGTTTTCCATCATAGCTCCTTCACTGGTTAATACAAAAATCTTATTCTGTTTAGTATATTCATTTTATTATATAGTGATACTTCATAAAATGTCTTTAATATTTGTATTTTCTATTGCTTCTTTTCAGATTTTCAGCAATAAAATCATATTGTTTGCAAGCAGAGATAGATACTTCCAATTTCTTCTTATATGAATACTATATATCTAATGAAGAACCAGTGAGAATATTTTACTGAATCTTTCTCAGATCTTTACCAATTAAGAAATATGCTGGCTTAAGGCTGATGCTTATATTTATGAAAGTATCCATTAGTTCCCATTTAACTTAATATTTTTAAAATAATTAGTAGTTTCTGAATTTACTGAAGTAGCTTTTAGGCATCTTATAAAGATGATAATGTATTTTTTTTCTTTTTAGCTCTATTAATATGATAATTCTGTTCATTGTCTCCTCGTGTTAAATGACCATTGCATTGTCAAATAAACACCAATAAGTTATGCAATCCCAAACAATGTGTTATTTTTTAATGTGCTACTGGATCCTGTTTGCTAATGTTTTATTTAAGATTTTTGCATAAAATATTCATAAGTTTTACCAGACTGTAGCTTTCAGTTAGATATCAATGATACACTTGTCATATAAAATGAGTCTAGAAATGTTCTTTCATTGTGCTCTATAATAGTTTTAAAAACAGTGGAAGTAGCAGGTCTCTAAAGATTTTGTGACATTTCTCTGGGAAGCCATATAGGTCTGATGCCATTTTATAGGTCAATTCTTTAAAACCACCTTTATTTTCCTGTGTGAAATGGACTATGTAGCATTTTCCATAAGGATTATATTCAAATTTGGTAAATGACATTTTTAGGGATGGATTTCCTTGATTTAAAATGTGTTATTTAATAGTTTTGTGCAAAATAGTGTGCTTTAAAATATATGTGGTCATTCTCCATTTGTCAATTCTATTTATGTGTGCTATGACCTTTACTATCTGTTCATATTATTTCATTATTTGTTTTTTAAAAGTGATTCTCTAGATTTTTTAAAGTGTTTTATTTAGTTATTTATTATATTTTCAGTTTTGTTGATACAAGAAGTTAACTCCACAATTTCCCTTGCTGTGTTTGCTGGTTTCTGGCTGTAAATAATAGGACATCCACTGTTGTATATTTCTCCACTTATTTAAAAGCTTTTTGTAAAATCAGAGAGATGCTTTCATGGGTAAAGTTGCTTGTGATCATGACTGATGACCTGTGTTCAATCCTTGGGTCCTTCATGGTAGAAGAGGAAAATGTACTAACTCGAGTTGTCCTCTAACCTCCACACATAGACACCTGAGGCCCATGCACTGCACTCCAGGGATGCACACAGAATGAACAGATACATCTAATAAAAAGTAACATGTTTTTAAACTACTTTCAGGTAGACAGAATGTTTTGGGATTTCTACTATTCATCTATAATTTTATCACAAACAATTATTTGTTTCTACTTTTGAAGTTTAGATACTGAGATTTTCACAGTACACACTCAGTTCAATTTTCACAAAAGTTTCATAAGCTCTTAAAAAGGACATTTTCTTATTACTGAGGTTCTTGACAAAATATCTAGTTTGCTCATGTTTACTGTACCACTCTTTACAACAGCCAAGATATATAATCAACTTAGTTGGATAAGTAGATAATGAAAATGTGATTATATATATATAATGTAAATTATATGTAAGTGAAACATTTTGTCATTTGACAAAATATCTAGTTTGCTCATATTTACTGTACCACTCTTTACAACAGGCAAGATATATAATCAACTTAGGTTGATAAGTAGATAATGAAATGTGATTTTATATATATATATAATGTAAATTATATGTAAGTGAAACATTTTGTCATACAAAATAAATTTTATATTTTTTGAAAAACGCATACAAGGGAAAAACAGTATATTTGGTTTAATAAGCCACACAAAAAAGTACTAAATGTTCTCTTTCATATGTAAAAGTTAAAAAGTTAAAAAGTTGATCTGAATGTAGAGTAGTAATAATCAGAGGTTAGAAAAGGAGCGAGGATATAAAGAATGTGCATAAGGGCATGTTGGATTTGATCAGTGCTTGCTGTATGAATGTGTTGAACTATCACACTGAGCCTCATTAATTTGTACAATTAATATGTTAATCAGAGACAAAACATTAAAAAATCTAGTTAACCATATTGCTACAGAGGGGAGGTATGAGTCAGAATAATTTACAGGATCACTGTTCTTGTCTAGGTAATTATGAGATATTTGCTCTCCCTATTCTGTCCTCCAGTATTTCTTAATTTATCTTGCAATTTTACAAATTGATTCATGATTTTTTTAAATACTAAAATTATCATACCTCTGTAGAAATTAAGCTAGTGACTACTAGCAATGGATGATTTAATATCATTCAAAATTCTACTGTCTGATTTAACTCATCTTTATTTCCTAGTCTCCACATTCTTTGTGTTCTTTCCAATCTCACCAAATGTAATGGCTTGCAGACTTATCCTAATGAAACTTTTCTCTGTCTGATTGTTCTAAATTCTTGTTTCTGAATCCCTCTGAGAGTGTCAGTCAATGTGGTCTGTGAGTAAAATTGTAGAGAAACAGACATGAGTTCATTTCCCATCTCGGCTGCCTCACTAGTTGTTTCTTCAACTTCAACTTTATTTGTGTAACAAGGAAAACATTTCTCTGCTTATATGACAAAATATATATAGATGTATTCTATAAACTAAAAAATGCTATGAAATGATAAATGTTAATTTGATTTTATGTCTTGATACTCATTCTTTAAGGCTAAATTCCAATGCCACATCCTTCCTGAGTGCAGAATTCTTTTCTGTGTCCTGATTCACATAGGCAATACCTTGTCAATACTTGTCACATTCTACTTTGTATTGTTAGTTGTGTCTAGTTCCTATATTTTCAGTTAGAATTTCTCTAGGACAGAGATAATGTTTTACTGTTCTTGCACAACTGAATGAATAGTGTACATGAACAACAAATATTATTTGAAATATTGAACGCTCTAAACAATTTTATACTATAATTATTTATAAGCAATAAATCACCACTTTTTGTTAAGAAATTTTTTATTCATTCATTTTTACATACCAATCACAGATCCCTTCCTCCTCTCCCTCCAACCTCCCCCCCAGCCCATCCCCCATTCCCTCCTACAAGAAGGTAAGGAAGGCCTCCCATGGCAAGTCAGCAGAGCCTGGTACATTCAGTAGAAGCAGGTACAAGCCCATCCCCCTGCATCAAGGCTGTGCAAGGTGTCCCACCATAGGTAGTGGGCTCCAAAAAGCCAGCTCATGCACCAGGGATGGATCCTGATCCTGCTGCCAGGGGGGTCCCTTAAGCAGATCAAGCTACACTTATGTTTGTGCAGAGGGCCTAATCTAGTCCCATGGAGGCTTCACAGCTGTTGGTCTAAATTTCATGAGTTCTCACTACTTTGGTTCAGTTATCTCTGTAGGTTTCCCCATCATGATCTTGATGTCCCTTGCTCATAGAATCCCTTTTCTCTCTCTTCGACTGTACTCCTGGAGCTAGGCCTGGTGCTTGGTTGTGAATCTCTGCATCTGCTTCCATCAGTTATTGGATGAAGGCTCTATGATGACAGTTAGGGTATTCACCAATCTGATTACTGGAGTACGCCAGTTCAGTCACCCTCCCACTATTGCTAGGAGTTTAAGCTGGGGTCATCCTAGGAATCCACAAGGATGACCTCTTTTTTTTTTTATTTTGATTGACTGTTTGCTTTCTAATGAGAGAGAGAAAGAAGGCATTGAGGAGCTAGGGTAGGGGGAAACACAATCATAATATATTATATGAAATTATTTTTCAATAAAAAATTTAATCTTGCCATTATATCAACATATGACTAAGAGATGTTAAAAATAACTCTAGTTACTACAATTTTTAGTTTTTATTTTTAATTTTCAAATAGGGTTTTATATTTACACTTGGTAAATGTCTTCAATATTAGGAGTGACACTAACAGATGAGCTACTACTTAGTTGGTATAGTTCTACTGAGTTCAGTCTGATTCTGTATCTAGCAGGTTGGACAGTGGCCCTCCAATTTCCAGACCATAGAAAGATGATGTGATACTTTTTCATATTTCGTTTTATAATGACTTCTTTACTTCATGGACTGCTGCTCATGCTACAGAGAGCAGCTGATGAAAAATAATAGTCCAGAGTTGTTTAAGGCGTTTTCCTCGGTTCACAGCTTAAATCTTGTTTCCTTAGTATGAGTAACGAATACGTAAACGCACGATGTCTTGTATTAGAAACATATTTTTGTTTGAAACTCTAGAGCAGTTGATCTTATAGATGGAATCTTCCCATGCCAATTTCTGAATGTTGTTGCCTCGTTAAATAGACCACATATATACAAATGTCCAATTATGGTTCTCTGGAGGAATAGCAAGAACTGTTAACATTGCATATTTCTCCAGCACCAGTAGTATCTGTTTTATTTTTTTAAAAAAATCAGTTAACTCTAGCTGGGATCAGAATCAATAGGAAATCATTATATCATGGGCCTGTTTCTTTAAGACACTGGTCAACTCTAAGTGTCCCCATTCTTCCTACAACATGAAGAAATCAGTCCACACACGCTCTGGCAGTTCTCTCCATGACACAGAGAGGTAGGGAGCTGTTCTGAGCTATGATTTTTATAGCTCCATAATTATAGCACCTGGCTGCTCCCCACATTTTGTCAAACAGGCTATGTTAAACTTTTACAAACATTGTGTTTCAGTTTAACATAGCCTGCTTGACATTTGCTAAAGTAAAATTTCTGCCAGTCACCCAAACCTTATGAGAGTAAGGTATCCCCTTTCCTTGGGGCATTTCTTCTCTGGATCCCCACCTCCATCATATTGTTCATGGAAGTTATCTCTCTTATTCCTACTTTAAGCTGTCTCTTCTAATGAAGGCCCTCTCCAGTGTTTAAAGGAAAGCCTCTCTTTTTACTATAAGGTCCTGTTTTGCTCTTTTAAATATATTGTACTGTTTCTTTGTAATGTTCTCCCACTTCAAGTCCCAATCATGGTCTTGGGGCCCTTTCTTGAATAAATCTCATTTCTTGAAAGGCAATTATATGTCATCTCCTTTCATGAACCAATAACTGTGCAGATCCCTTTTCTCTGTTTAACAAAAACAAATGATAGAAATATTAGCAATAACCACTACTCAATAAAGGTGATAAATATATGAAAAAGAAGAAAAATTTGAAGGTGATTACCATTTTATTATGGCTAGTCTGTCAGATAATTTCGCACTTTGTAAGGCAATCATTTTAATATATAAGAAGAGCTTAATGCAACAAGAGGCATACCTACAGTTACATTCCTACACATTGAATCACTTAGGCCAATTGCAAAGCGAATAGTGATCAGAATGTCAATCTATGCACAAAATCTAATTTGAACATGTGGTGTCTTACATACGTGTTGTTGAGCTTAATCATGATTGCAAGAGTACATACAAAATTCAGTTGTAAGTTGTATTCAACTGCTTAAATAAGTACAGGCAACTAAGAAATGCTGAGAATAGGTGAATAGTCTTCCCCAGAGATGAGCTCTCAAAGTGGTTATGCAAAACAAAGTGTTCAGCCCTGAAATTGTATACATAAAAGTAATTTTATACAGACTCAGCAGGTTGTATGTATATACTCAGTAGTATATTACAAACACACACAACACAAACACACACACACATAAAGTAACAGAGGCCATGAATTAAGCCCTGATATTGTGTAGATATATGTAACTTCATATAGACCGAACAGGTTGTATTTATATACTCAGTAGTATATTACATACACACATACACACACACACACACAGAGGCATACACAAAAAGTAAAAGAAGTCATAAATAACAGAGAGAGTAAGGACGGTGGATGAGATGGCCTGGAGACAGGAATGGAAAGGTTAAAAACTATGAAATTATACTTCAATTTAAAAATACAGCTTGTGATAGCTAGTTTTATGTCAACTTCCCACAAGCTAGAGTCATTTGGGAAGAGAGCCTCTCAGTTGAGGAAATACATCCATAAGAGTTGCCTGTAGGCAAAGCCTGCAGGGAATTTTCTTAATTAGTGGTTGTTGTGGGCAGAGGCCCCAGGCCTTTGTGGGTGGTGCTATCCCTGGGGCTGGTGGTCCTGGGTTCTATATAAAAAGGCAGGCTGAGGAAGCCAGGGGAAGTGAGACAGTAAGCAGTGATCCTCCTCCATGAGCTCTGCATCAGCTTCTGCCTCTAAGTTCCTGCCGTCACTGCTTTTGATGATGAACTGGTATATGACGATCTTTAATTTGTAAGCTGAAACACAAGCCCTTTCCTCCCAAGTTACTTTTGGTCATGGTGTTTAATCACAGCAACAGGAAAGTAACACACTGCTTAAGAAATTCTTGAGAGGATTTCTGTTTACATGTAGGTCTTTACCTTATATAATGCCAAGAGTCATTCTTAAAATTTTTCTCTCAGGACGCTTGCCAACAATTTTGCAAGGCCAGGGGGAAATGTGGTAATTTTCTTTGAGAGGAGGATAGAATAATGCAAGGGTATAGGTAAAGCAGAACAAAACTTAATGAATCAAATCCTTTTAAAAGAAAATTTACCTTTCATGCTTCTTCAAGAGCCTTAATAATTACAGGCAAATAATTTTCTTCACAATCCATGACAGAAAGAATGCCAGAGTTACTAAGAACGGATTTGTGAATGTCTGAAAGCTTTTTATTAGAATTTCACAAATTGGGAACCATTCTACGAGGAACAGTACCAGAGCATGAGGCTTTCATTTGGCTGCCAGGCTAAGCACAGCAACCCCAGCTTTGTCTGTGTGTGAGGATACCACATCTTTGGTAGTCTGGAAGCCTTATAGTAGCTTTGTTTCACCCTTCATCCTGATCTGTAGCTCTTCTCTAAGTCAAGCTAGCAGGCTAAACTGAAAGCCAACTATTGCTCCAACCCTTAGTTTTGATCTTTACCAGGCATGTTTGTCACTGATCCTCTATTGCTTAGTAGGCAACCCACCTGGTAGGAGTCTGACAGATAGGCATTAAGAATCCAGCTGCACACCATTTAGTGTATTGGGGAGATGTTCACATATGATCCCTGAACTTCAGTTTCCCCTCTTGTAAAATGAGAATGTTAAAAACACCTGCATCAACAGGTTGTTTGTGAACTCAAGGAAGAATCATGAGCTCAGAGCATCTGGCACACTGATTGGATTTATAGTAAAAGGAAATAAAAGCTAAATTTCATGAATTCCCTTTACGACCATCTGTAGACATGACCTCTGTCTACAATATGTTATCTGCTGCAGGTTTTCAGAAAATGATACTATATATGGTTTGTTATTTGATGTGAATTTCTAAGATAAAATAACTCCAGTCAAAATCAGGTGGTTGCCTAAGGGCAAAGGAAACTAATTATCAGAAAAATAAGGGAATGTTCAAGCTGAGTACAAGAGCTGAAATTTTGCAAGAATGCCAATGTTTTCACTTATTTTCAAATAAAGACAAAGAACCTCCATGAATGTAAATTTATGAACTGTTGTGATACCGAGTAAGCCTCCAACCTAAAATTCATTTAGTGAGCATAACTTTTAATAAGACAGCCACAGGAGTGTGTGCCAAGAACTCTTGCTTCGAGTTCACTTCTCCACCCCAGTTTCCAATATTTCCAGCTTTAGTACTAAGAGGTATTTATTAAAGACCTCCAAACTTTAAAGTAACTTCAGTAAGCATGGAAAAATTATACCTTCGACTGTAATAAAGGAGAGATTTGGTCACAAATCACTTCTCTGAAACATAATTTTACGGATTCTAAACTAATTAAATCAGAAAGTCTTTTCATCTCCAGAAATCCATAGAGGGGGAAATACTTCTTCATAGACAAAAGAAATTCTTAAAATTTAAAACCAAGTTTTACCACATTTGATTCAATTGACCTATGAATGTAGTCAAGTAGAAAAGACCTGGTTTTTAACGGATCCAGGGCTGAGTCTATGAGTCCATAAATCAGATGCCCATAGAGGCCACGAGAATCATGTCAGTGCATGATATGTTACAAATGCAGGGTCATAAGAAATGGGATGGTTGTTACTTAACTCCAATCTGTTCTTTCCTTGTGGGAATAAGTCTAGTATTTTAATATATTCCAATATTTCAAAAAATCTAAACACTCAGAAATTTATTGTAATAATCAAATGTTCAAATGTTGTCAAAGTCTTTGAATCTTCTTGTAATTTTGTGGGGCCAGACAAGTGCATTTACTGGTGCCATGTGAATATCATGATGACTTTTTGTTTATTTATTGCTTTGAGACAGGGTCTTACTCCATAAACTAAGTTGCCTTAGAATCCACTATGTATCCCAGGCCTAAATTTATAGTGTAGTATGTATGTGTATGCTTGCACACATCCTATGACACTAATGTGGAAAATAGAAGCCAACTTACTAGAGTCTAGTCTCTTCTGCCACCATATGGGACCTGAGGATTGAGCACAGGTCAGAAGGTTTGGTGGTAAGTGCCTTGAGTCTTCTGAGTCACCTTATCTGACCCCATAGTACAACTTCTGATCCTGCTTAATCTTTGATCACTTCTGTGATCTTGAATAAGTCATCTATGTTCTTTGTGCACCAATTTTGTTATTTTCTGCATGGCTTAGATTACAATACATTAGAGACAAGCAAATTATGTATGGCCTTCATTGTAATACAACCATACTCATTTATTTATATATGGTCTACACCTCTTTCTATGACACAACAACAAATCTGTGTAGTTGCGATAGAGGTCACAGGGCTGACAAAGTCTAAACTATTTAATATCTGGCCCCTTTTGGAACATGCCTGCCAACTCTTACAGTACATCTTGCTTCTTTGTTTACCAAAAAGTTTACTGGAGATTGTTGTAGAATATTATTTTAAGATGTGTTATATTTGTTTATGCTGTGGAACATTTGCTTTAATAATGCAAAGCTGTATCACATTCATTTATGTTGCATTTGTTTAACTCTGTAAAGAAGTGTTACTTTGCCTATATAAAACACCTGATGGTCTAATAAAGAACTCAATGGCCAATAGAAAGGCAGGAGAAAGGTGGGGCTGGCAGGCAGAGAGACTAAATAGAAGGAGAAATCTGGGAAGAATGGAGGAGCAAGGAGCAAGAGAACAAGGAGAGGAGAACTCCAGGAGTTGGCCACCTAGCCACCAAGCCAGCCACAAAGTAAGAGTTGAAAGTAAGATTACAGAAGAAAAGGAAAAAAGCCCAGAGGCAAAAGGTATACGGGATAATTTTAAGTTTTAAAAAAGCTGGCTATAAACAAACCAAGCTAAGTCCAGGCATTTATAATTAAGAATGATCCTCCTTGTGTGACTTATTTGGGAGCTGGGAGGTGGGTCCCCCAAGGAGCCAAAAGAACAAAAGAGTAAAGGAAACAACAGGAGATAAGAGAATATAGCAAGTCCCACAAGGATATCAATATGAATATTCCTCCCAAATGACTACTTATGAAAGATAGTCAAGGTCTGTTCCATTATAAGCCCCAATCATTTCACTCTTCTCTGTCCACCCCTTTAATATGTAATTCTGCAGTGCCCTGTTACTTGATCATGGTTCCAGGTATATGACTGAATTTGGTCAATTAGATAGATATTGGCCTATGCAACACAAGTAGAAACTCAAAAAAGGTGATATTATTTTTATTGATTTTTTTTCTTAACTTCATTTTAACTAAGAAAAATGTATCAGAGCAAGGATTGTTGAAACATTTCTTTCAAAAATCCAAGCAATAGATTATATTTTTTGTACAATATGGCCTTTGTTGTACCTATTATGCTTTGCTGTTATACCAAAGCAGTCCTACTCCACAGAGAAACTAATGAGCAGATCTGCTTTCAAATGAAACTTCAGTTCTGGAATCAAGTGTGGGGCTCAGGGTACATTAGCCAGGGTAGGGTGCAAAGACAGAATGTGTGAGACTCCAGATTCAACTATATTTCTTAGATAAAGAGTGTACATCTTAGTGGGAAGAACTAATTTGGTCAAGGTTGTAAAAAAAAGAAATACTGTGTCTGAGCTACTTGTAGATATGATAATGTTCAAAGGACCAGACACATTATAGATATCTGAAAATTTGGTTATTGTTCAGTTCAATGTAATAATTTAATTTCCTTTTGGTATAATTTTTAGCATCTCTTAAGTAAATGTAGTATTCATAAACATGTTGATAGAAAGAAAAGTCCCATTAAAATTGAACTAAGGAATGGTGAGATAGTTTAACAGGTAAAGGTGCTTGCCATCTAAGCCCGGTGACAGGAATTCTATCATAGAAACCACCTGAAAGGTAAAAGGGGAACCAACTCCATAATAGTGTCAAATGACTGTCACATGTTCACTGTGGCATATCATTTCACTCCCAACAATAGTGAAGAAAATATTAAAAAATTAAAAACCATACTTAACTAACTGAAACATTTCCCAACTTCTAGGATAAATGTGTTGCATAAATAGAATCATTTGCTTGCTGGAGTCAACAACAGAAGAATCCCATTATCAGTAGAAGAGCATCCTAACATCTGGGCCATCATCAACTGTAAGTAAGATGATGAGTTCACTTCACTTTGTTCATGATAACCTAGTACAATTTCTCTTTTATACTTAAAGATATGTGGTATTGATAGTGTTTGTATATCTGGGTCTTTCATGTTGTGCATTTTGTAGTAAGATCAGAGAATATCTCCGGTGCTAGTTACTTTTCTCAATGTTGTAACAAAGTACTTGACAAAAGCAGTTTAAGAAGAAAAAAGATTTGGCTCAGAGTTTGAGTGTATACTCTACAATGGTGGGGAATGTGCAGCAGTGAAAGCATGCAGCCGCTGGTCACAGTGTCCATATTTGTTAAAGAGAAAAGAATGTTGGTATTCTACTTGTTGTCACTCTCCACTCCTTTGTTATTTAGTCTGCATTCTTTTTTTTTTGCTACACTGAAGGTTTTAATTTCACAAAGTCTCATGTATTGATTGTTGGCCTTATTTCTTGAGCGATTGGAGTCCTATTGAGAAAGTCTTTGCCTATGTCTTGAAGTGTTTTACATTTTCCTTGAGCAGTTTCCAATTTTCAGGTCTCACTTTAAGGTCTTGATCCAATTGCAGTTGAATTTTGACCAGTGTGAGAAATAGGGAAATAAATTCATTCTTCAACACGTAGGTATTCAATTTTCTCAACACCATTTGTTGAAGAGATTGTCTTTGCAATATGTTTTTTTGGCATCTTGGCAAAAAGTTGCCTATTTCTATTTGTGTCTGTTTCTGGGTCTTCTATTCCATTGATCCATATCCCTGTGTTTTTGCCTGCACTGTGCTGTTTTATTACTATTTTCATATAGTATTGCTTGAAATCTATTATGGTGAAACCTCCAGATTTGGTTGTGTACTGACAATTTTCTTTTGTGTAATGGGCACAAGGAGAAAAACAGTAGTGTTTCTATACACACTGGACAACAGATTCCAATTGTATACTCGTGAAGTTATCTTCATATCTATAAGAGTATTATAAAGACATGTTTTGACTTATTTCACAAATAATAATTTTTTTGGATCCTATCTTATCTTGTTAAAGAATAAATCACAATGAAGTAATAATCATTTTCAAAGCTGATTTCATAATTTAAAAATTCATAAGATGCTTCCAATGAAAGAGACTGCATTCAACTAAAGCAATACACTAGTTTCTTACCATTTGTCATGTTATTGGTTAATGATCATAAGAAGAGGCAATATGATGATGATTCTGGAAAAAATAGAATATTTTGACTGTTAAATATGATTCTTTGAAAAGCTTGGTATGTGATATTTGGAAAGCATGAACTCCTTAATGACTGTGGTACTTGTTATAGGACAACAAAACATTATTTGATGACAAATTCCTACTAGTATAAGTGATATTATTTTGTTTTATTATATCTGCATCATTCTGTTAGATAGTAAGATGAAGATGGTGTTTGTTCAAAAAATGTTTCTACTTGAGAAAATGAAATATTTATAGATGCATGCTTGATAGCTGACTAACAACATCTATCTATCTACATATATATCAGATAATTATTATCTATATTATCTTTCTGTCATTGATTTGTATCTATATATCTATCCATTTCTCTATTATATATCATGATGGTCTAATAAGTTATAAATTTAATTCATTACTTGGTTAATTGACATCATAACAATAAGTGAATATTAACAAGTTATGAGTTGTAAAAGAAAGAGGGGCAAAAGGAGACAACACCATGTGGAAAGGTATTGAATTGCACAGTGGCTGATGTGATGAGCTGATGTTATGATCAAGACATGAGATTTAGAGATGTTAGCCCTGAGAACTCTTCACAGCCTTGAATAATAGGTGAATGTTTTTAGGATAGGAATGGCAGAAAGTACTGTTCATTCCATGCTTTTCCTTTTCCTCTCAGAGTAGTTGTATGACTGTTCCACAGGAGACAGGAACAAATATATACTCACCCCAAATAGACTGTAGATGACAGGCAAAAGAAACAATTCAACCGGAGTCTAGCTTACTGAACCAATGAGCTGGTTTGGAATTGTTTACAGAAGTAGAGATAGTGCTTCATTACTGGAGCACAGGTCACTCACACATAGCCACATCACTAGAAAGCCTTCCCCAGCATGAGTGATAGCGTATGAAAGTTTCATCCCTAGAGTTCACTGCACAACTTTCAGGCAGTTCTCCTAAGCATTTTCCTCTTCCTTAGCAGTTGTTGTTGCTTATGTAATCTTTGGGAGAGATCGTGTGACCTTTCTAACTTCATGAACCTTACAAGATTGTTGGCTTTATGAGTCTTCTGAGCCTTCCTTCTCCAAATTCCCTTCCAAGAGCAAGTGTTTCCATTTAGAGAAAATGTCTGCACAATACTAGTTTCATCTTTAAATATGTTGAGCATCTTGTGGAACCATATTTTCCCCATAGCTATCAGTATTGTTTCTGTCAAGCAGAAAAAGATAGTAATAACTCTTTTTCTACTGTCCCTCTGTGTATGTGGTTCTGAATCCTAGCTGAAACAAATTCCTGACAAATATCAGTAGTTATTGGATTCTGTAATTTTTGATAAACACTATTTTTTCTTTACAATAAAAACACATTAATCATCTTATTCTTTCATCAAGTACTAGGGTATGAAAAGATATATCCAAGATACAAGACTTTACAAGAAAAGTATTGTCTTGCAGAATTAAATAAGAGTGCATAAGCATTTTAATATACAGTTTTTAAGTATACAGTGTCATTTCTCATATTGCCTTTTAAACTAAACCGCACTTCTTTATGCACTTCTATTTTGAAAAGAAAAAATACAATACAGTTTGTTCTGACCTCCCATTTCAAGTTCTCATTTCCCCTCTTTTTAAATCAATGAAAAAAAGAAACTTCTTGTTCTCTCTCTCACATTTCACTTTCTTTCTTAACTTCTCTCCATCTTGGTGAAGATACATGCTTCCTGTATACCGCTCTAGTTATCTGTTGTGACCTCTTATTGACAGGAATCTCCAATGACCATGGACAAACTCCCCAATATTTTCACTCATTATTTGCTGAGGATGTTTTATTCTCAGGAGCTGAAGGGTAGTTCAGCTGTTAAGAGCAGGTATTGCTTCTGCAGAGGACCCATTTGCTTCCCAGCAACAGCATCAGGCAGCACATGATGGCCTGTGTCTCCAGATCTGAGCAATATTATGCCTCTGACCTCCACAGGCACCCATGCACATACCACTCATACATAAACATGTGCAGAATTAAAAATAAAAGATCTTTAAAAATGTTTTTTATCATCAGAAGCATTAAGTTGGTTTAATATAGGTATGTACAAAATGTTCATTATATATCCCTTCTAATAAGATTTTATTATGCCCTGTCTTAATTTTAAGGATCATCTCTTTCCAATACCTTAGATTTATATACATTCAGTTTGTTTTGTCTTTTTTCTATAGTGAAGGGGTATGACAGGTTGATAAAATATAAAAACAGTGAGAGAAAGAGGTAGTCACTGATAATCAGCTATTCACTCTTTTAATATTTTAATGACAAGAATATCCAGCTTAATTCTCAAAAAAATAATATTGGATGAATAGAGAGAAAGTTCTTCATGACCCATTCCATTGTGTAACATCCCATGGGGATATTTCCTACCACCAAAACTCATTCTCCTTCCCTCTATCATCTTGCTTTCAATCCTCATTGTGTTACTTACTGAAATAGGATAGTCTTGCAACTGAGGTGATAAAACCCAGTAATAGGTATTTGTTTGATAACATGCCTATTTTCAGAAATTGCTTTAATGTCTTAGCTTACAAGGGATAAATAAGGTACACAATTAGACTAAGTGGCAAATAGGTGTGAATGATATTTATTCCCAAACTGTCTTCCAGGTAACTTAATAGTTCATAGCACTTGTCCTGACAAGCACAAATAGAAGGCTAAGTTTTGCATATTCTTTGATCCCAAGAAAAAATGAAAGGGGAATGTTTGGACTTTTTTCATATATCAAGTAAAATGATACAAAAATGAAGAAAAAAGAAAATATAAACACTTTCAAAATAGATAAACAGTGAAGTAAAAGTGGCTAGCAGAAACAATTATATCAATGTAGTAGTTTAGATTATAAAGATCTATATGCTCAAGTTTTGGTAGCTATCTTTTAGCACCATTAGAAAGTGGGTCTGAGTAAAAAGAACTTAGATCTCTAGGGATGTTTACTTAAAGGAGATGATGGAAACCTTAACCAACTCTTACTTTATATTTTATAAGCATGAAAACTCTCTGATGCTATCATAAGGTGAACAACCTCTTTCTCCACATTCGACCACCAAATGTACTGTGCAGCCACAGACTCAAAACAAGAGAACCAATAACCATGTACTGAAACCTGAAAACATGAGCCCAAATAAGTATTTCCTCTTTGTATGTTGTCTATATCAGGCATTTTGTCTCAGTGATAAAAAGGTGAGCAACAGGCTTCAGCTTGCTACAAGTTTCTTGTAAAGTTTAGCCAAGAAGCAGAACAACAAACGTTATAGTAGAAAACCATTCATTCTTTTCAATGAGTAGCTGTTCTCTCCCATTTCCTCCACACACTGGTAATTTCTTAGTAAATGTTTAAACTTTGGTAAATATTTCCTACATTTGCACTGAAGGTACATTTCAAGTGAACCTAGGTCATGATTTTTTTTTTATTTACTGAATATACTAAAACTCTAAAAAATGATATGAAATAGAGACCAGTGTCTCAGAAATAATTAGTTCTCAAACTATGGTTTTCAACTTTGCCTTTGTAAATATGAAATCAAATGTTGTCCTTAAAAATTTTAATTAGTATATGACAATATAAATCATTGATTTAATTAATTCCTATTTTCCCCAATTAAAAGTACAAAGTCATGTTTTATTATTTTGGTGAGTGAACTTCATGATTATTTGACAAATTTATATAATGGACAAATTGATACTAAAATTTATAAAGTATGTTCTTATAACACGATGTTCTAAATGCAACATGGAATTGTAGGACAAACATGCAATAATTTAGTTTCTGTCACTTTTCTATAAAAGTGTGAGGAAACAAGTTACCTGCAAGCTGAACAGAATTAGTGATGGAGTTCATTTGACACAAAGTTATGGCTCAGCTATAGGAAGAGATAAGTGAAAGCATCAAAGGAAAAAGCACAATAAAAAAAAGCACCAAGAAGAAAAGGAAAATGAGAATATGAGAGAATGGGAAAGAACATGAACAAATACCATTCTATCTATTATCTTCACGAAGACGTCTCAAGTCTTCATACATAAACTTGATGTGGACTCTGTTCTGTCCCTTTCCTGCTAGAAACAACAACATTGTGTCTTCTGGTGTTTCTCTAAAGACTACCTGCCTAGATATATGATTTTCTTCATTACTACTTTAACCTTCTGGACACATGAATTTACAGCCTCACAAATGCCCTTTGAGATTCATAGTGTCCTTTTGTTCCTGCAACATATTTTTATTAAAAGGAATATTTTGGTTAGAGTATATTAATTATATAAAATAGTGACTTAATTGTACAAAATACTGATATTCATACATAATATAGTATAATATGCTATATACTTTGATCATATTCATAATACTCACTACCCTTTCTTTCCTTATCTTCTCTCTGCCTGTTTTGGCCTCCTTCTTTATTCCTAATAGCGTCCCTTCACTTCTGGTGTCTTAAAAAATTTAGGATCCACATATGAGAGAAAACAGGCAATATTTGTCCATCTGAGTATGTCTATTTGAGACAATCTCCAGATCCATCTATTTTTCTGGAAAGTGTAGTGTGTGTGTGTGTGTGTGTGTGTGTGTGTGTGTGTGTGTGTGACAGAGAAAGAGAGAGAGAGAGGAAGAGAGAGATTTCCTTTATTCATCCATTAATTGGCATGTAAGCTAATTCAATAATTTAGCTATTATGAATATGGGTGAGGAACTATGTCATATGCTGATTTAGGTACATACTACTTTGGAAAATGCATTTTTTTAATTAGAAAAGGGGAGTCAGTCTTCCAAAGAGCAATGATTAAAAGAATAACAATAATAATTAATGAGACACAGGATCTTTTATGGTGATGAGCATGTAAGTTGCAATTTCTATTCTCTCATTGCTTTTAGATTCCTGCCAAGCCTTCAACATTGTAAGAGGGAAAAAATCAAATTAACCTTGAATTGTTTGGAAATAAAAGAGCCATTTATGAGCTAATGCTACACAGAAGGGAATACTTCAAGTGTCTTAGATTAATACTGGGAACATTTGTCAATATTGAAGAATTATTTAAAGAAATTTCCTACAGTGTAGAACTGTAAAAACATGGGCAGGGTTTAAAGCGGCTTAGGAAGGACTAATAGAGTCATATTAAACTCTTTAAGTAGGATATCTCTGGGGTTTGAAAATCAGCTTAATTGTCATAGAAAAGAAGCAAAAAAGCCACAAATTGCCTATCAAGGCATTTACTTCACATGGTCACAGGAAGACACCATTTGTGTAATTAGACTGCCCTCTAGGAAACTATAGTATTTTCATCCAAATTTGCCATGAGTTCAATAAGCAATGGGGCCATTATTTTTTGCATAAATTACTTGTTTTGTGAAAAGAGTGGAATACAAATATCTCAGAAAATTTAGTGCTCGAGCAAATGTGACTCCTTATAACTTGTAAATGCACACTCTTCCATTAATAGTCTGTGACAGTGAAGTCAGCACTACATTTTCTTGTGTGCAGATATTTTAAAAAAGCACAAATGGCTTTAGTGATTGGCTATTAATACCCTTGGGTAGGTTTATGGATACTGGATTTGTCAAATGAAAATTGAGGATGATGAATGAAATTGTAATTTCAGAATTAACAATGATTTTTTTTTACTGTAGGCCACAAACATTTCATAAGACATACTTCATTTTCATTTTAATCTGGAATTCCAAATATACTGAACATATTCCAGGTATACATGACAATTCCAGGTAGGTTATTTTAAAGGAAAAATTATTTACGTTTTGTTACCCCACTTCTAATAATACATCTTTAATTTTTTTTAAATTTGTGAGCACCTTTGTTTTTGTTTGGTTTTATTTGCTACATGTGAGTCCCTTCTTTCTGGACAGGGAAAAGAGACTTGTTTTTTGAAATAATAACTCTTTGAATAAATGATATTGTGACTATGTCAGAATATCCATGTATGAAGATTGCATTGATCATACACTGATTTTAAATAATACACCAACTGAAAAAAGATAAAAATATTTATGATTTCTAGTTTAACTCAGTGACTCTAATGTATAATTATTTCAACTCTATATAAATATGCACATTTATATTTCCATTGTATGCATGTATATATATATATCTATATATAGTTTGAAACGATGAATTTATCATATATTTGTCAATTTTAATCTGAAGTAATATTCTATTCAGTTTTCTATGTATGTGTATCTCTTTCTCTCTACATATATATATAAATATACATATATATATGCACACATGTATTATATATACATTTATACATAGTTTATAGTAATATCTGGTGATATATTTACTTTAGAGTTAAGATGATTTAAAGCAACTCAACTATATTCTCTTTAATAAACATTAAATGTTCTCTATTTCTTTATGATGATTATTCTATAGTGAAGGTTCTAACTGTTAACATGGTTTTAATTTTGGATAAAATATGTTTCTACATTGATTCTTAAATGAATAGGAGCATGTTGAAATATTTACGAAGAAATAGAAACCCAATTCTCTTAATTTGATGAAGATATGACTTTGATATCTTCCTGAAGTAATGAAAGGTAGGAGAGGAAGTCATGGTGTAACAGTCTAAAGATTGTTCTCATGATATTTGTTATTTCATAAATAAATATCTCTTTATGCTGCATAAAGTTATTTGTTCCATAACATGAATTTAATATACTGAAAAATTTCTTTCTATAAATTTTTCTAATATCTCAATACTGGTTTAAACAGAAATTGCTGAAGGTTTAGTTCTGTGTTATAAGAATTATTATTAAGAGTCAGAATGATCAGAAAGATCTAGCATTGCAAGTAAAAGCAAAAGAAGGTAGAAAGGAAGGTCATTGGGAAGGAAGGGAAATGGTAAGAAGGAAGGAAGGAAAGGAAAGTACTGATGGAAAGCAGGAAGAGATGAGGGAAAGAAAGAGGCAGTGCAGAAGGAGAAGACTATCATTAGCATGTTGAGATTAATTCAACTACTTTTTTATATTGAGTATACTTTTTATATAGTTATATACAGTATGAAAGGCAGCAGGGCTTTGGGGGCTATGAACTCAGAGAAGAGAGGATCAGCAATGCCTGTGACTCTCACTTTCACTATCACATCAATCTGTATCTGCATACTTCTTAAATATCTGTTGTAGCTCAAACATTGTACTAGAGCTTGTGACTACATGAGGAAAGGTAAAATTTCTATTTATATAAGTTCCTTTGTTCATTTATTTGAAAATGTGAAGAAGGATAGAAGCGATTATTTTAAATGTTGGGAATAATTTAAGGATATATCCATGTGTTTTTAAATATGTGAAAAAATGAAGCTTTTTTACCAACTTTGCAGTAAAAGGTCATGCTGTACAATTCTAATGAAACCTCACCAAAATGTACTTCTTGTTGAAAGAACAGCCAAGCTCTCTCTGTATAGATTAGATTAGCTTTCCTACAATCAGCTGCATGTATCATACAACAAAGAACCACAGATTGTCCTAACTTTAAAGAGGGAATCCAATCCCCTCAACTTAATTTTGTTGTTCAGATTACTGGATACCATATTCATTTGCCCATTTCATTTATATGTTTTCAAAGAAACTGTAAATGTCACAAATAGCAAGTTTGTGACATTGAAAAGATCCCTTTGTTCTATTAGGATACATATCAGCAAGGGCAGCTTCACTAGTGTTGATTTCATTGCATTCCATAGGCTCATAAGCTGGACTTCAAAATGCAGCAGCTTATCCTTCCAAGCGTTGAAATTCAAAGGCTGTTGGCTCCAAGCTTATGATGCTGGTGGCTATTGCTTTAGGTACTCAAGGTAGAGATTTATTTTTCTGAGCTTAGAGTACTAATCCAGAGTGGCTGGAGTTCCAGCTCCTAAGCTTGGCTGTTGAGACCCTTGGGTCTTTAACACTGTACATTTCTCTTGAATACTTGTAGTGATCATGGTTTGGAGTCCTTCTTGGCTCAGTTTCAACCTTCAGTTCTTCAAAGCTTGCCGTGTTTCGTAGTTCTGAGCCCCTTAAAGTTGCTCTGACATTCTCTGGAACTCTTCAGCTGCCTTTTGATTTTATAGCTCTGAGTTTGATTTTATAGCTCTGCGTTTGCTGATTCTCTGGAGCTTTTCAGACACCTACCTCATTGCTGCCACTACCAGTGGTGGTGCTAGAATTCCCAGGATTTTGGCTGATGTTGTAAACAGGAGAGAATCCTTTCAGATTAACCTGGAAAGAGGTACAAACAACTGTTTATATAGACAGAAGGGGCATGATGTATTTGTGCTTGGATTATCCATCCATCATAGCCTTGCATACTTGTGGCTTCCAATTCCACCAATTGCCAGATTTAAATATAAAATCAATCACACGTCTCATAGAAGGGCAAATTGCAAGCCTAGTGCAGTCACAACCTCCTTTCTATCAAATACAGGTCTTTGGCTGAGTCAAGAAGGGAGGCTTTCTTCCTCCTATCAAACCTTAATGATGACAATTATTACAAGGTCTAGAGCAGTGTAGGGCCAGGTCACCTAGAAGTGGTGGAGCAAGTGAAGTTTTATGGAGCAGGTTCAGTCTGGAGCAATCACAACTGGAGCCAGATATCCAGAAGCCAAAGTTTGTTGCTTCAGCAGCAGAGACTCAGCTGAAGATTGGAGTGTGCCTTGTACTTGGAACATCATTTGTTTAAGCTGTAAGTAGAATGTTTGAAGTAGTCAGCCTACCAAGTTGACAGTACAACTGGGAGACACTCAATTGAATGGTTCAGGCTCAAAGCAGCTACACACAAGGGAAAAGTCTGACAGCTGTTACACCAAGTGTCTAATCAGCTAGGACTTAAATCTACACTCATTTGAATGGAAAGTGAACATTAAATGGTGTTATACCAAAACATTCCTAATAATACTTAGCAGTGCTTAATTTTTAGACAAATGCTCTTAGAGTTGGGTCCTTCCTATTAGCTTTGTGCCAGTTCAATTTAATGGACCAAATTGATTATTGAGAATGTTCTTTTGAATATCTTAAATCCCTTTATTTGGGGCCTCTGCCATCTGATATCTTGCTCAAGATTTGCATATGTGTAGAATTAAGTAACTTTATTTCGTGTTTACAAATGAAGACAAAGGGGGGAATTTGTTCTATAACTGTCTAGCAGAGGCAGTGCTTTTCATGACTCAAAGAGTCTTTGAAGTCATGCACCTTGACATGTTGCTTATTATTGGTTAAAGTTCCCAGATTTAATGAAATTCACATCTCTGCTAGAGATGTAAGCAGTTTCCCAACAATAGAAAATAAACTCCAAAAGTTTATTTTTACTAAATTTGAAGACCATCGACAATTTTGGTTTCTAAATCAATTTTCTTCTATTAACTTTGTTATGACAACCTATTGCCCGAGATTGCTCAGAAACAGGTTTGCCAGTTTAACAATTGCATATTAATTGTGTATTAATTTCATATTTATATGAACTGCATTTTTAACTTTTGAAAAGTTCTTTGTCAGAAATAGAAGAAAAAATACATTTCTTCAAAAGGCAGCCCTCTGAAAATATTATCTCACAGAGGTTTCCTTACTCTGGCACGTGGCGACTGTAAAATTTGTATATTCATGTCTAAAGAAGGAATGTAATCGAATTTCTTTCCTGGCCTACTTGATAAGTTACAAGTAATCATTGTATTACCCTGAAAAACACCAGAACAAAATGATTCCTTTCTGCATTGCTGATGTCAAGAAGAGTCAATTACATTTCCCATGAGGTGGATGATATGATACCAAATGTTTCTTTTATAGCTGCTAAGTGCAGAGAGACAGTGGCATAATTCAACCAGAGTCTAACCAGTCATATAAAATAGCTCTACAGAAAGGAAGTGTTTTGATTTTAATGAAAACTCCAGCAATCAAGTGCAAAATAAACACATTCTACATTTCCATGAGTGAGACCCAAAATGTACATATGAAAACACTAAAACTGTCTTTCAAATGCAGGCTTTTTAGAAATATTAATTTTTTTGTGTGTCAGGATCA
>LZPO01017288.1:836033-848253 GCA_001675575.1 Neotoma lepida | reverse complement strand
CTGGAGGGGCAGGAGGAGGGAAGAGGGGGATCTGTAATTGTTATGTAAATAGAATTAAAATTTCATAATAAAAAAAGTCAAGACCAATTTGTGCTAGCTAAATATTCTGGAATATGTGTACTTCCACTGGAGTTTAGTGGTTGACTTATTAGGGCTGCACTCTTAGAGAAAACTGACTTTCCCTTTCCAAGTAGATAAGAATTGCCAATAGCAACTCAGATAGGTAGAGATCGGGTATTCCAGGGCAAGGCTTGCACAGGTTTTCATATGTTGTTATAACCACTGTGATAATACATGTACATCTGACCTGCTGTGTCCAGATGGCACTGTTTCCTTGTAGTCATTAAGTGTGTCTGGCTCACTCTGCTCCCCCTTCCACAAAGATCACTGAGTCTTGGGAGGAGGAGGTGAAATATATCTATTTTGTGCTCTGTCTTTGGTACCTTGGCCAGTTATGTGTCTGTTAATCACCATCTACTGTAAATTAAATTTTATCTGATAAGGGTTGACAGTTAAATTGATCTGTGATATAACATTAAGTCACTGGGAGTTGGTCTAATACTGTGTCCATTTAGCTAAATAATAGTAGCTCTGATTCCTGTTACCCCACTTTGACAGGTGGTAGGCCAGATGTGCCAGTTTTTGGCTTCAGTCTTCAGGGAATTCGTTGCTGATTTTTGAATGGGTATCAGTGGTAGACCTGACTCAGCTTGAGCGAGGTGAGGTTTCTAAGCCAAGTTAGAAGATTCTCACATTCAGTCCTTAGGAATCTCTGGGACCTGCTCAGGACTTTTACTCAGGCAGTGGGTATTGAGGGAATTGGTGATGTGAGTCTAGGATCCCTGACTGGCAAGAAGGTACAGGAAGGGTACTGAGAGATAAGATTGGGATATGTGGACATTGTTAAGATATTGGGGATGAGTCATCAATTTTATTTCATGCCATGTCCTTCTCTTTTTCTACATGTTTTAGTGTTTTATGCATGAATACTATATTTACAACATTTCTACCTCACCAACCCCATTTAACTCACCCTGTGTACCTCTCCTACTCCCTTTCAAGTTCATAACATTTCTTATTTAACTTGTTTGTATTTGTGTCACAGTATTTTTATTTAATAATATTGCATGTGAATTTCTTGTGTTTAACAAGTCAACTTGTTATTTTGACCGATACTTATGGTGTTACTCATATTTCCCTGACTAATAAAATACATAAGATAATGAACTTTAAAAAAGAGCAAATTTCATTTTACTTACAGTTTTAAAAATGAATGAATTGTTGATTCACTGTGGTATGATGATTTTCTGCCTTTTGCAAAGAAGGAATATTGCAAGAAACAAATAATGGTGCAATCACTTCCTGGCTTCCAGGAAGCAGAGAGGAAAAAGGACTGATGTCTTAATGTCTCCTTCAGGATAGGCCTCCAGTGACCTAACTTCTTCCTCTTGGCCCCACATATTAAGGATTCTGTCCCTTCCCAATAGCACAATTAGTTGACTGGCCTTTAACACATTGAACTTTGAGTGAAACTTGAAGATCTAAACTATACCACTAAGCTATGGATTCAGAGGACTGGAAGAGAACTTCAATTCTATTAGATGTGGAAATATACTCAGCAGAGTTTAATGACTTACACAGTCATGTAACTTGTCAGTAGCACTGAAGAGCCTTAAGCCAAAGACATAATGTGATAAATATTTAATAGCTTCTTTTGTAGAATAACAAAAATTCCCATGGTGTGAAGTAGCACCATGTCTTCAAACACTGAAGACTAGCTTTAGAGAATTATAAGATAAAGTAAGACTTGGTAAGATGGAAACTTTAAGAATGTGTTTAGAGGGATATAATGATTCTTTTCTACTTTTCTATAAATAATATCAATTTAGTAGAGAAAGATCTAAAATTTGCCTGGTGTTATTTGTTCTTTGTGAATCCATGTTGTTCATTATTCAGCATTTTGTGCCCCTATGGGCATTTTCAAATTGATAGTTTAATGACTTTTCCCACTATCACCCCAGGTGATAAAGTTAAGTTAACAGATCTACAATTTTCCAAGATCATCCTTTTAGTAAAATTAGGCATTGAGCTCTATTTCAGAGTTTTGGCACTACTTTTGTTCTGAACATTGTCCTCAAAATAGCAGCAAAGAGCTTTGCAATAACATACACCATTGCCTTTTGAATCCTTAGTCACCAATCATTAGAACCTGCTGATTTGAATGCTGTCCAGAGTTTTCAAGTTTCTTCAACTATTTACATTCTAAACTTACTTTTTGTCAATGCTTTTACATCCTGGGCAGTTATCTAATTACCTCAAATGTTGGAGGAGAAGTATAAAGAATGAATTCAAATGCATCTCTAAGCAAGTGACTAGAAATTAATGTTTTAAGTCCTCTATAGCTTTAGTTTTTTTTTCCTTTTGGTCTGTTTATTAAAATTTCTTCATTCTGATGAGGAGTTTGTATTTTATTAACAACTGTTGTGATTCCTGCTCAATATACCACAGAACAAGGTGTAAGTATTCTCTTGTCTACAAAGACTGTCAAATAGAGTATGAGTTCTGTCCCTGCTCTTCTGGTGGGCATAAATGATCGATCCATATCACATCTCATGCAATTAAGGCAGTTGGTTAAAACAGTATTGTTTACAATAAAAATAAAGAAAAATGTTGTTTTCCAACTATGCAGAAAATCACTTTAGGATCCTAGGTTGCAAAATGTTTCCTTATTAGTTAGGAGGATTTCCTGATATTATAAAACAATAAGTGGGCTCTCTAGTGTACTTTGAATCAAATTACATTTTGAGCAATCCATTTTAATTACTTTTTTCCCAGTTTTCAAAATATTTATGTCATGTGCCTGTACAAAATAAAATCATTTTCCATTTCATAATTACATCAGACTATCTATAAACTTCCCAAGGCATCTAAGAAACACTTACTGTGTTCATCACCAGGAAATAAAATTTAAATTGTTTCAAATATGAACTATTTGGATGGAAAAATTAAATGTTGCAAAGTTGATATAGTTGACAATGATAAATAACATCTGTTTTAAGAATTTCTAGCAAAAAACATTCAATATATTTGATACATAATTCTGTAGGAATAGTTAAGACTTTCTTGTGAGAGTCTTGAAAATAAAAAAGTAAGATACAGGAAAAATAAATACAGCTGAAAATTTCTAAAACTCGAACCAGTTAGAACTATTTAGACTATTTGCATGTTATTTAGTGTCATAGTGATAACTATTCTGTTAAAGTTGGCATACCAAATTAAATTAGAAATAGCACAGAGTAAACAAAAAATCCTTTCATGATATTCTGACTTCTCTTTTAGTTACTTGAGGACTGCCAAGGAAAGTTTTTCACAAATTTCTCCATTGTTGATACATAATTTCTGCCTGTGGCAGTGATCATGGTAGGAAACATGCCATGAAACAAATTTGTTCACCTCGTGGCTTCCAGAAAGCACATAGAAGAAAGGACTGGAGTCTTGATGTCTCCTGCAGTGATGTAACTTCCTCCCCCACCCCACAGAACATTTTCCCTTGGATCATTGCAAAGGGAGAAGTGATAGAGTAAATTTGAGAACATGCAAGTTGGCATTCTAATTTGGTAAATCATGACCCACATTTTAAACTCCAGTTTTGTAATCACAAAGCCCATGCCAGTTATTTTGGTTCATATGGCACATAAGAATTTGCACAGGTGACTATAATTAAAAGTAGTTCTTCATTATCTTTATATTTATAACACACTCTTACTTCATCAATTTCATTTTTGTTAATAATCTTTATCCAAGTATGAACTACTAGAAGATAGATTAATTATATTTAAATCAATTTTATTTTAATATAAGTTTCAGGCTTTAGACAGTGCTTTAATGCTTCATTCTAGAACTAATATATGCTATTATATCTATTATATTTAAATTAAAGTAACTATTACTCATGATTTCTGATGAGCACTACAGTACTGGCAGATTGCCTACTATATAAGAATAAATTTTAAATTTTACTATTCAGTTATTATTAACTTCTTGGAAATGGAATTCATAAAAAATTAAATTATATCCTTGGGATTATGAATAATGTCCTCTATGGGGAAAAACTAGTGCAATTTTCTTACTTTAGGATTTCAGTAGATTTGTCTTGGTCAATATGTAGGGTGATAGTTTCAATAGTAGTTTCAGAAGTAGTAAGGAAATTGCAAACTATTTAATGGTAAATCAGAAGGATAAATTGTAAATGACATTTAAATCAAAATAATACTATTTCTTATAATACTATTTCTTATAAATGTGATATATATCTGTGAGTTGCTGATAATATAGCTGGTTCCTTGGAAAAGATTCTATGTATATTTGAATTTGAAAAAAGTTTATATCAATATATATCTCTATATATGTCTATATAGAGATATAAAATTGCATAGTGATACTTGTTCTATGTGTTGGAATATTTGTAAAAATAATTTCTGTATATATGATTGACCCTCAAAAATATTTAATAAGAAACATCTTAACTTCTTAGGTAAATTTCCTGTAGATTACACTTAATTTCAGTACTTTGTCCCAAAGACATTTTTAGGACATATTTTCTATTAAATGCCAAAAGCAAACCAGTCAGATTATTTTGAGAGATATTGCATACTATATTATCTCACTTTATAATTCATTTCACATTAGTGTACCATAGAATTCTAGAAGCATCTCAATATATACATTGACCATTTGTTTCATTTTAGTTCAGCAGTTCTGAAACTCATTTGGCCATGATATATTTGTCTATCTTCTCTAATAGCATCTAACCAATGAGAATTCCATTTAAGTCATTTTGAAAAATGCTGCAGTGGAGAAAATGGAAACTTGATGTTAAAACTGCAAGAGGACTCACATCATTCACACGAACAAATTTGTTTAAATATTTTGCAAACAAGGATACTGAATTCCATTAGATTATTTCTCTCACTACCACCTGCATTCTTCTACAATCCTCTTGCCTCTTCCTCATTCACCCTTGGTATATAATACTTAATAAACATTATGAGACAAATGTATAAAAAGAATAGAATTACAACTTACAGCATTTGATGAAATGCTATAAGGTGAAAAAGGAATTAATCTACTCATATGGAACAATATAGTAGAGCAAATAGTGCCTTTTTAAAAAAGGAAAGTCATTAGTTGTGAAGCCTTGGCCATATATCCTCTTTGAAAATCTGAAAAATATTTCTCTAATTTATCTGTCACTATTGAGATGCCACACATGAAATATTTCCTATATGTTTCATTCAGTAAATGTTAACCTATAATTATTTATCTTATCATATCATTTTAGAAAGTAATGGTATCTATAATAGCATCATTCCATTTGGTTAAAAAGGAGGAGTTATAAGACACATGCATCACAAAAGAGGATATAAAGCTAATTGTTTTCCTAGTTTTAGCTCTGTCATTGATTTTTTTGAAGTTTTTTTTTGTTATATAAATGCATAAACATATAATTCATAGAGAAGTTGTAAAATCCCATGTGAAACTCCAAAAACTCAGAATGGCTAATCTAGCTGGGCGTGGTGGCTCATGCCTTTAATCCTAGCACTCAGTAGGCAGAGGCAGTCAGATCTATGAATTCCAGGCCAGTCTGCTCTACAAAGAGATTTCCAGGACAGCTAGGACTGTTACACACAGAAATCCCATCTCCAAAAATAAAAAACAAACAAACAAAAGATTCTGGGGCTGAAGAGTTGGCTAAGTGGTTAAAAACACTCCCTGCTCTTCCAGAGGACCTAGGTTAAATTCCGAGCCCACATATGGCAGCTCACTGCTGTGTGTAACTACAGCTCCAGGAGTTCTGACACCTTCACACAGATATACATGCTGGCAAAACCCTTATGCATATAAAATATAAATAAACAAATAATTAAAAAACAAAAAACAATTATAGTTACATGCTTGTATGGTTATATAATAGTTATAAAGAGTTATATATAGTTCAATGAAATGGATAGATTTATGGATCTGGCAAATATCACTGTGTAATTTTTTACTTGGATGTAAAAAGTGGTTCATATATCTTTAATGTTTTTACATAGCACATTGTGCATAAATTATAAGTATATAGTTCGTGGAACTCTAACAAGCTGAACAAATAAGAGACATTGGTATCTAAGCTAACAGAGCATTACTTTAGCCCCGATAGTTAGTTCATGTACCCTTTCCTTCACTACTTACCAGGAGTGGTTGTTTCTGGCAAATGAATTTATGTAGAATATACTTCTCTGTCTTGACTATTATTTTCTCAAATTATGTATATATGATGCATAGTTGTACATTATTCATGACATGACTAAATATTTTTGTTATGGGAATATACTATGCTTTATTTCTTTACTCCATTATTGATAAATATTTCAGAGGGTTTCCAGTTTGGGACCACAGTGAAAACTGTGCAAAGAACATTCATGTAGAAATTGTCTAGTGAACATACATATAAATTTTATTGGATTATACTTAGGAGTGGAATTTCTGAGTCATAAGTTGAATGTATGTTCAATTTCAGTAAATATCACCAAACTGTTCTCCAAAGTGTTTATAGCAATTTGGACTCCCACCAGTAGTCAATGAGATTTCCTCTACTTGCCAAAAAGCTTGAAACTAAAATTGCAGGTGTGGATTTAATATAGATCAATAAACTACAATGTGTTGTAGGCACTTTGGAGGCAGCAGGTAGTAATGAAAGGGCACTCAGTTTTGACTGTTTTCTTGGGTTATAGTCTAAGCTTCTCTAGTAACTCACTGTATGTTCTTGGAAAAAAAATTAATCTCTGTAGCTTCAGAGATTTAAAGAAAAACTCACAACTCATATAAAAACACAGCTACATTTGTAAGTGAGTAGTTCACTACAATCATAATTAGGGGTAGTAGCTAGGATTCATGGTGAAATTAACTGAACAGTTAGAACTAGATGATATCTAAAGGTTTTTTTTCAAACTGTAAGACCAGTAGTAAAAATTTATAAAATAACTGACATATAAAATATTTTAGTATTGTTTCAAGCATATATCTGTTATATTTCCTAAATAAATTGTAACCGTGCCATAAATATTTCCAAATTGAACATTGTTATTTAAAATGTTGGTACTATTATTTAAAAATATTTTCATACAATGTATTTTGATTATATTCTTTCCCCTTCCCCTGGCTCCTACCATATCCTTCCTACACATAATTAAAAGAAATATTTTAATTGGCAAAAATTTTTACCTATTAAAAAAGAGTTGTGTGTCTGTGAATATGTGTGTGTGTGTGGAGGCCAGAGATCAACACTGGCTTTTTTACTCAATTGCTATCCACCTCACCTTTTTTGTAAAAAAGACGAGGTTGGTAGATTCAGCTAGACTTGTGGTGGTATTTTATCTGTGTCTCCCAATAAAATCTATCTGAGGATCAGAGGAACAAGGTCAGCCATTAGCCTTGCAATCTTAGCACACACCCTTAATCCTATCACCTAGCAGGCAGGGTCTGTCTGGATCTCTGTGAGTTCCAGATCACACTAGGAACAGTCAAGCGTGGAAACACAAGCCTTTAATCCCAGCATCAACCATAGAATTCTGGAGGTCTATACAGACAGGCAGGAAGTGATATAGCTAGGCTGAGAGAGCCAATGGGAGAACAGAACAGAAAGGGATATAGATGTGGAGATACAGGAAATCACCCACTCTTTAGGAAGCAGTGGCTTTGTTAAGTTGAGGCTGGTAGCTGTTCCTAATTCCTCTGATCTTTGTCAGATTTTTACCCTATTTCTGGCCCTGTGTTTTTATTTAACAAGACCGTTTGGGCACTAGATGTAAGATGAATCTTAAATGGTCTTGTTAAATAAAAATCTCCAAGCCAGAATATTGGAGTAAATTCTGAAAGGTCAGAGACAGAACAAGCCACAGCAAACCTCACCTTGTCAACTCCTCAGCTGATCTTGTTTCCTCAGACTGAAGGCTTCTGAGTCTTCACCTGAATGAATCTCAGTTGATCTGCTGCTAAAAGCCTAAAAGCTTAAAAAGCCTCTAGTTTCTGGTTCTCATGCCTTATATACCTTTCTTCTTCCTGCCATCACTTCCTGGGATTAAAGGCGTGTATCCTTCCCAAGCAAAGACATGGGAACTCAAGTGCTAGCATTAAAGGTGTGTGCCACCATTTTCTGGCCTCTATGTCTATCTAGTGGCTGTTCTGTTCTCTGACCCCAGGAAAACTTTATTAGGATGTACAATATACCAACCACATAGACTCCTGGGCATGACGTGCCTTTGATCCTCCTGTTTTTCTCTCCTCTGTGCTGGGATTCTGGCATACACTAACGCTTCGCACTTCGGGCTTTTGCACGTGGGTTCTTGGAGAACTGTTTCAGGATCTAATGTTTGTGTGGCAAGCACCTTACTGATTGAGCCACCTTCAGTTCCCTTGTCAGGGCTTTAAAAAGTATTTGAATCACACCCAACAAATATCATCACCAGTTCACCCCAAATCCACTAATAGAACTCTGAAGCATAGATAATACTCCATATTTACTATTGAGTGAGAATTGCTTGCATTTTTCAATAACATTACAGGGTCATGGAGATAATTCTATTTTCAAAACCCCCTTTTGACATCAATTTTTATTAAATAGAATAAATTTAACACAATTTCAAACCAAGGGAAAATTAAGCATCTTGAAGTGAATGCGACCGAGTTGTTATTTCCAGAGTCTCATGAATTATTCACTTAGACAGTTTTCCTGAAAGCATTATTGTCCTTTGTTAATTAAGTCCTAAAGTATGAAAGTATTCCTTTTAGAAAACCACATCTAAGCTTGTTTATCTAATGGGAACTGATTTTAAAATCAATCAGAAGTCTTATTACTCCAAAAACTATTATATGATTATAAGCATTAGTCTCTCTATAAGTACCTTAAATTAATGTTAAGAAAACAAAACATTAAACGCATTGTTCTATCTAATGATCACATAATCCAGGATCTGTTTATCTGTTTACCTCATTATCACTCATCCTAATATTGGTGGTCTATACATTTCTAAACTACTGGATGCTGTATTGAAAAATACCTGTGGGATTAACTTTGGAACATAAGGCAAGGAACTGAGATAGCAGATCATTACTATAATAACTGTCAGAGGAAAATAATGGAATTGGGTATGGGGAAGTAGCTTTACATATCTCATTTAACCAAAATATCTAATAAAAGAGAATTCTATCCTGATTTTACAGAGATATTAAGAAAAATCTGCTGAATTATCAGTTCAAATGCAAGTATCTCCTTCCCTTTTAGTGCTTAAAATTAAAATAGAGAATTTTAGTTAGATAATGTCCTATGTGGGAACAGGTGGCTCTCAAAGTCCCTTCTATTGGCAGTATTCTTTAATATGTTTGCTTCTGGGACCAAGTAAATAGAGTGCACCTGGAAATGTCAGCAAGAAATCACTTGTAATATCTTTGTACATAATTTTAATGAAAAGTAGCATCCCCCACATAAAACTACTCAGACTTGGTGCACTTGCCTTTACAATAGAAATCCCTGAAGAAGGAGCTCTCAAACTGACATCATTTTCAAACACTCGACCTTGAAAATCAACAGGAACCAGAAAATCATTTTGTAACTGTATGTTATGAAAAACTCAAAGGTCACTTATAAACAAGGGATTTTATGAACTATTACTTTTTCCTGTTACATAGTTTCTTATGATAAAAACAAATATGAATTTCTTAAAAGTAAGTAGTTCACCGAATATTCAGAAACTTCCAGTTGCTGAATATTCGGTGAACTACTTAAACTTCCTGGGTTCTGAACAGAGATTTCTCAAAAGAAGAAAAAAATGGCTAAGAAATATGTCAAAAATGTTCATTGTCCTTAGCAAACATGGAAATGCCACTCAAAAGATCTCTGAGATTTCATCTTACCCCCAGTGGACTGGCAAAAATCAACAACACAACTGACAACATATGGTGCAGGGCATACCTATGAACCACATCAATGACCAGTATGACATGATAAACCTAAGGGTGCAGTAGTAACATACATACATTGGTGGCAACAAACAGCTCTCTAGTTGGACTTAAGACATGACCAAAAAGGTGCATAACATGCCTGGTACTGGAAACCTAGCTAACTACTCATTACTAGTGAATTCATGGTATTGGAAGAAAACCTATAACCACCACTTAACTAATCCAGCATAATCTTCTCCCAAAACAATCTGTAAAAATTTGTCCTTATACCCACAGAGTATAAGTTTCCCCATCAAGGAAACTTCTATTTGAAACAAATAAAGACCACTAAAGAAAACCACAACCAATCAAAATGCAGAGTTGTGGAGCCTCCAGTAGATACATCTATGAAATATTCCCAAACCTAAGGCACAGGGAACATTGCAGAAGAGGGGATGGAAAGAATTTAAAAGCCAGAAGATCAGGAGATTTGCTGTGAGATTGTGTCTCCTAGTAACATCAGAACCTATACCCAAATAGTCTCAACTCCATGAATGCCCAATATGAGATGAAGAAAGATAATACCAAGAAATTTGCCAAAGTGGACAGAAGAAAGCCCATGAGGCTTCAACTCTACATAGAGAGCTAAAGGCAACTAAGAAATACTAAGAGCTGGAAAAATAGTCTTACCCATATATATATAGATGGTATTTATTTCATCTGTCATATATAGGCACTATATATATGACCAATTCCTTCAAAATCTGATTTACTCTTACCTCAAGCTCTGCAATGTTCTTTAGTACTGCATATTACTCTATGCAATATAGTAAATCTACTAAATGTCATGATGCAGCCAAACTGCTCAACTACTATTTCATTTCGTATTTCCTAATATTCTACCTCAACTATTCTGTCTGTTTTCCTCTCACTGTAAGGAATTTTTTATTTTAGGATTTCCCTTTATTCTCATCTGTCCTGTTTTTAAATGCAGCATATTTTCACAAACTAGGGTTCTTTTAAGCAGTTAGGCTTAACTTCTCCTTCATGTATACATTACACATATAATCTGTAATATTTATAATTTAAATTATTTAGTTATTATGTTTACATTCATGACACATTGCGGGGTATGCATTGGCAGGTCAGAGTACAATTTCATGGAGTTGCTTCTTTCCTTCTACCATTACAAAGATTCTGTGCATCAAACTCCAGTCTCCAGACTTGTGTGTCCAGCACCACTACCTACTGTGCCATCTCCACAACCAAAATTCTTGTGATTTTTAAAGTGCTAACAGATTTGAGGAAAATTATAATTTATTAAAATGTTTGTTATATTTACACTTTCTTTTTGCATTTCCTTCTGTTTTTGAAATTTCCTTCTATTATTTCTTCTTTAGGTAACAAACAATGGCATAATTCCTGGAATTACTTCACTATTCCATGCTTGATCCAACCCTAGGTTTGGAAATCAGTTAAAAGATTTTTAGTTAATTTCTTTCAAATCATCTAAATCTTTTTATTTTGTGCCCAGTTTTCTGCTGAGTTCAAGTTAAAGAATTTAAATTAACCTCTTTAAAACAAATAATTATATACATTAACATAGTGATTACTTAAAGATCTGTAATCTACGGACCTTAATGTTGGGTCCTTATATTTGCATTTTGCTTGCATTTTTGAAAGTGTTTTACCTAGTGCCATTAATTTTGTATTATCATATGGTAGGGGGGTCCCTACACATATCCAGGCAGGGAAATGAACCACACTAGGGGATAAGAATGAAAACCTGTCCAAATGGCCAGCCAAACAAGTGGAGACACATGAACTATGGACCCATAGCTGAGAAGCTCCTATGAGCCCTCCTCCAGAGACAGATGGAAGCAGATGCAGAGATTCACAGCTGGGAATCAGGCAGAGCTCCAGGAGTCCAACTGAGGAGAGAGAGGAGAGATTCTATGAACAGGGGACATTGAGATCATGAAGCCAGCCAGGCTGGTAGAAATGCATGAACTGTGGACCAGTAACTGTGGAGCCCCCCATGGTGCTGAACTGGGCCCTCTGCAGGCTTGAGACAGTTGTTTGGCTTGAAGTGTCTGAGGGCCCCCAGGCAGTGAGATCAGGATCTGTCCCTCATGCAGGGCCTGACTTTTTGGAGCCCAGTGCCTGTGGTGGGACACCTGGCACAGTCTTAACACAGGGAGGAGGATCTTGTCCTGCCTTGGCTGAGAGTGCCAGACTC
>LZPO01017288.1:802058-831756 GCA_001675575.1 Neotoma lepida | reverse complement strand
CCAATGTATTTAAGCACAGTATAGTTTGGAAAAAAATTTCCTGGTGTAATTGAATCCCTATTGCACAAGGAAGTGTAATTACATTGACACTCAACTCAGGGTACATGTCATTTCCTCCAAGAAGATGGGTTCTAGAGATAGGCTGCCTGTACTAGCTTGAGTGGCTAAGGGTCTGGCGTAGTTTCAGTCATACTGCTAGCATAGAGGTCATTTGGGCTATTAGCCACTTCAGGTCCTGGTTGTGGGAGCTTGGGGAGCCTCTGGCTATAAGGGTCATTTAGATTACTAGCCACCTCTGGTCCTGGTTGTAGGAGCTGAGTTATGACCTGGCACAACAGATAACACAGATCACCAGGCAGTTAATCATTTCCAATTCTCAGCTTTCTGGATGGAAGAACAGGTTTTTCATCTTTCCCATTGGAAAGACAATCCTGTGTACTTAACATTCCTGGTTTCTCTGGAGATCTGTGGGCACAAGGATCCTTGTGCTATGTTCCCAACAATACTACAGTACGTGGGGAGTGTTCTATCTTTTCCATGTTATTTAGGAAGAAACAGGAACTCCAAAGGTCTGAGGTGATTGTGCACAGAATAGACTAAGTATTTCTGATTCCAAGGAATGAGTTTCTCTTTGTGGGTTTTAGATCTTTAGTGGGGAGAAGTGTATTTGACCAGGCATCTTCCAATCATAACATGTAAGAACTTTTCTACATAGAAAACTCAATCAAAAGAATGCTATTTGAGTTTTTCTCCCAAGTTAGAGGCAAGAAGTTAGATTTACCTAATGGCTGTAGTTAACAAATCTGAATTAAAACAATAGTTCTTCCATTAAGATTATGAAATTGTGACATAACATAGTTAAAATACTACAGAGTTGTTAGAAAGTATAAATGTTAAATGCTGATAAGAAAAGGAATCATAATATAGCTTGTCTAATTGTTTTAAACAAACAAAAATTAATCTACTACTTTAATTGAAATGTGAGAATTCTGTGTTAGAGTTGAGAAAGGCCAAGGATATTTGTAGGAAGCAATATTCAGCTCATCATTTTCTTAGAATCATGAAAGATAAAAATTCCACAAAAAGTTAACTGAGCAAAAATTTTTAATTTTTTTTTTATTTTCAATCCACAAACAACTTTATTCTAGTTCTAGTACACCAATTAAGCTGAGAGTTAGGCTATACTTCTAAGCTTCATCTCCCAAAAGATATATGACTGGAGGTATAAATTGGAAAGTTGGTGGAACTAAGGAAGTTCTGATTCTCATATATTCTCTCTTGCTCATTCTTGTTTTCCCACACCTGCCTCTCCACGTTTCCTACAAAAGTAGCAAGTTGTTACCAAATATCAATGTCTGTTATTTTGCCTGTGAAGAGGGTTTCAACTTTATTCAGATGAAAAGTGTGTTAAGGGGATGCATCATGATACATCTAAGTCAGAGCCTGCTAATGCTTTTATGTAAAAGTCTAGGGAGGGAATTTTTTTGGTCTTTTTATGTTCAGTGACAACTCTTCAGCTGACTCTAAATCAGAGATCCATGTGGTTTCTTTTACATCCATTAAATCAGCTATCATAGCACAGAAACAGCCATAGATGATACATAAATAAGCACAACTGTATTTCAATAAATCTTTATTTACCAAAAATATATGAGACATAGTTCTGCAAACAATGTCATAAGCCAATTATGACAGTCTTGTTCCTCTTAGTAGAAAAAGAGGGATACTGAATTTATATGGAAGACGAAAAAGGAGAAACATGCTGTCAGAGACATTTTGCATTTGTGCTAACTAGAAAAAGTAGAGAAAAAAGAATTGAATTATTCTTCTTGCTATTTTTGTCAGACCTCAAGAATCATTGACAGTCATGTAAATGAGCCCATGCAGGTCATTTTCAAACACTTGATCAAATCCATTCAGGATGAGGAAAGGGTTGGCTAACTGTGGAGTCTGCCCTGTACAAGTTTCTGAATAAGGTGGATATTTGTGGTTATTAATCCAAACTAACTATCATTTTCAAAAGAAGAGTTTAGGGGAATATAATACAGATATAGAATAATAATTTATAATTGTATAAATTATATATTATAAATCATAATTATATATATATATAAAATTATATTTCTAGAATTTCTCCAAAGAGGCATTTTCAATCATTTTAACTTCTCAGGCTGAATTCTTAATTAGAATATTCACTACTTTGAAGAAATAAGGTCTTCTACAGAAGTATATTTTTCAAAATAACATTATGGGCCCAATACCATATCACCAATTTAACTATTTTCCCTGGAAACCCATGTAAAATATTTTCTATTTATGTATATTTTTATTCCTTTCTAAATTAGTGACATTGAACATAATTTGTCTTAAGATGGAGTGTTCCTGATTATTAATTGCAAATATCTACCATTCTGCAATCATGATTATTTGTCTTCTTCCACTTTCAGAGAGTTTTGTCTTGAAATTTTGTCTTCAAGTCTCTATGGCCTTGATTTTTGATTTTTCTCTAATGTAACAAGTGATAGCAGGTAAAATAATTTAAGAATTTTCTGTTGATAGAAATTTAGATAGGGCTTAGGCATGAGAAAATGTTAGTAAAATATTGGCGGAAAGCTTTACAATGACCGTTTTATGAGCTTGAAAGCATGGTTCTTTGAGGAATATACTCAATGTGGTTAAGTTGATTAGAGAATATACTCCACGAATTTTTCTTTAATATAACACAATATCAACAATATTTATTTATAAATATTGTATCTTCCTCCATCCATGCATTCATCTATTAAGAACCTATTATGATCATAAGATAAGCTGGGTAGTATTTTGCAATGAACAATGGGTTGAGCTCTCCAGTAGTATAAAATCAAGTGAAGCACTAGATGAAAGTAAAACTAACTAGAATACATTTTAGTAGGAGATTTTATATAAATTCAAAGTAATATTGTATCTCAAAGAAGGAGTAACCTTTTGTTTGTGAATATCAAGGGAGCCATCAAATCAGTGACATTAAAACTTTATTTTGGGTGGTAGATGTATTCTTTCTAAATGAAGAAAGATTAGACCAAAAAGAAGATACTTATGCGGAAATGGGAATATGAATCACTTTAATTGACATATTGAAGATACATATAAGACATTTATGCATCAATGTGGCCTACTGAAGTAGCTACTGATCTTTATTCAGTTTTTGCTTAATTGTATTATATTTAGGCAGACATAAATACATAATATTTTAAAAGTTGATATGGCCCACGTTGGGCGCCATTCGTAGGGAAAGTTTTTCTGTGTCCCGACCAGGCTCCTGTGGCCACTCAGACCCAAATAATCACATAGAGGCTTATATCATTTACAAACTTATGTCCTGATGGCTCAGGCTTCCCATTAGCTAGCTCTTACATCTTAAATTAACCCATTTCTATAAATCTGTACTTTGCCATGCTGCTCATGGCTTACCAGTATCTTTACATCATCTTCTCCTGGTGGTGGCTAGCAGCATCTGCTCAGCTCTCCTTTCTTTTTCTTCTCTCTCTAGTTAGAATGTCCCACCTAACCTTATTTTGCCTCACTATTACCCACACAGCTTTATATATCAACCAATCATAGCAACACATTTTCACAGCATACAGAACATCACCCATCAGTCTTCAGTTCATGTTTTATCAAAGCACTTGGGTATAGATGTAACAAAGTATATACATGGATATTGTCTCCCTAATATTGTATGTTTTTTTGTTCTTTTTGACAGATAAAATGCATTTAGGCTTGATAAAGAAAACTTACGCCAGCTCTCAAATAGAATATCCAATTCTGGGAAACTTTTAGGAAACAGATACCAATTCAGGTCGTTGGTGCAACATTATTGCTAAAGGCACACTTAAGAAAGAATTTTTCCCTGTCAAATCAAAGTTCTTACATAATTTACATTGGAGAGGAATGTACAAAGAAAACTTAAAGGCTTAATGTTAAATGAAGGAAGTGAATTTGAAAAGGCTACAAATTGTATAAGTTCAATGATATGGCAGTCTAGAAAAGCAAAACTATAGAGATAGTATAAAAATCTGTGATTACCAGAAATTGGAGGTGGGGAGAGATTAAATAGAACACAGATGACACTGTGGCAGAGAAACTAGTTTATATAATGTAATAATTTCAGATAGAGGTCTATGAATTGGTACAGAGGCCCATAGAGTGGATATTAACCATGAACTCTAGTAGAAACTATGGATTATGAATGATAACAGTGTGTGAATATAGGTTTATCAGTTGGAACAGTTTTGGAAGAAAGCCTACACATGTGTGGGCTTGGGAAATATCTCTATCTTCCACTCAATTTTGAGTAAGCCCAAGTATTCTCTATCAAAAACATTGCTTTTTAAAAAATAAAGAAAAAGTATTTTGGTGCTGAAGTGATTGCTCAGTGATTAAAAGTGTTTGATTCACAAGCTGGAAGATGGCAACTCATATCCCAGTTCCTATGTAAAAGCGGAACTTGGTCCATTGCACCCCTGCAAGTTCATCCCTGAGGGGAATGGACAGAGAAAGGAGGATTTGCTGGAGCACTGTAGCTGCTGGCCAAGCAGAAAAACACAAAAGCTCCAGCTTCAGCCAGATACGTTGCCTCAAAAGAAAAAGGAGAATGATAAATGATGGGGATACCCAAAGCCCTCCTCTGGCTTCTCTGAAATCACAGGTGTGTACACACACAAGTGCATACACACCATACACACAGACACCACAAATACATCTCACACATATGTACATAATGTGTACATACAGTCATGCACACACACACAAAATTAAAATATGGAAAAAAAAAGAAAATGATTAAGTATTATGGGGCATTTCAGAGTCCATGCATTCAGGCAAAATTTACATTAAGAAAACCCTGACTGACTTTTAGAGAATGAGAATTATAATGGCTATTAACTATTAGAGTAAAATATTTTAGTATATATTCAAATATTTATGGATTGTTAATTATGATTATGAATATTCTATAATATTGTCAGTTTAATTGAAGTATTTAAAAAATCAAATTATATCTAATTGCCCAAATATTCTCTCTCCTTCATTGAGATGTTCAATATCTAGAAATTTTCTTTAAAACTCCCAACTATCATACCTTATAGGTTTTTATCTTTAAAATTCAATTATTTACAAGTGAATGCTGTACACTGAGCTTTAATTTAAACAGGGTTATTATAAGGTGAGGACATCATTCAAGTACAGAGCAGTAGAAATGTGAAAAACTTGTTGCAATCGTGTAAAGGAATGACATTGGACTCTTACCTCACACAAGATACACAATGAGCTCAAATGAAACAATTGCCTGAACAGAAGAGCCAAACTATGTAATGTTAAGAAGATGACATTGGTGAAAACCTTCATTACATTCAATCTCATATTGATTTCTTCAGTGTAGCGCCAAAAACACAGGCAGCAATGGATAAAACAATCTGGTCTGCATCAAATTAACAGCTGACTATAGCTGGGAGGAGGAGAGGACGTCCTTCCCAGGGAAGAGCACATCAATTGGTTGTCCAGTGCCAAACAATCAGCCCCGAAAACATACATACAAGTAACATATAGACTGAACAGGTTATATTTAGGAAATGATATGCCTATATAAACACATATATGCATGCAATAACAATTACTGAATAAAGAGATCATGAATTTGAAGGAGAATGGGGCCAGATATATGGGAAGATTTAGAGGGATGAAATAAAAAGGGAGAAATTAATTAAATTATCTCAAAAATTAATATAAAAGTTGTCATACATCAAAACAGCTATTAGTAATGTGAAAAGTCAATGCACACAATGAAAGAGCATACTTGTAAATCACATTTAATAAGAAGTTCAATCCAGTTCAGTTAACAATTCTCAGTGCAAAGGAAACTCCATGGAATCTACAAGAGTAACTCTAGCAAAGACTCCTCCTAGTAATGGGGGATATGGAAGAGCCTGAACCGGCCATCTTCTGTAACCAGGTAAGGGCTCAAGTGGATGGATTGGGACACCAACCCAGCCACAAAACCTTCAGCCTACAGCTTGTCCTGCCTGTAGAGTGTTCTGGGAACCCAGCAAAATCTTCATCAAAGACCAGAGAGACTTCATCCAGCAATTGATAGGAGCAGATCCAGAGTCCCACAGCCAAACATTAGGTAGAACTCTGGGAGTCCTGTGGAGAAAGAGGAGGAAGGATCAGGAACCAGAGGTATCAGGGACACCATGAGAATATGACTCACAGAATCAACTGGCTAGGATTCATGGGGGCGCACAGAGATCAGGGAGCCTGTATAGGATTGTCTGACCTAGGTCCTCTGCATATATGTTATGGCTGAGTAGCTAGGTGTTCCTGTGGGATTCCTAATAGTGGGACCAGGGGCTGTCTCTGACTCTTTTGTATGGTTGTGGGAACCTTCTCCTCCTACTGGGTTGCCTTGTCCAGCCTTGATGTGATGATATGTTCCTGCTTTTATTGTAGCTTGTTATGCTGTGTTTGGTGGATGTTCCTGGGAGGCCTGCTCTTTTCTGAGGGTAGACAGGGGTGGGGTGGAGTGGTTCTCTGGGAGAAGGGAGGTAGGGAGAGAAGCTGGGGGAGGGGAGGGAGAGGAAACTAAAAAATAGAATTCTCATACTTTACCAACAAAATCTCAAACAAGCTAGTTCAAAAACTGGACAGATGACATGAATAGATATTTCCCAAAGAGAATATACACATGGCGAAGAACACAGGAAGAGTCTCAACATGACTAATCATGAGACATATGTAAATTAAACCATTATGAAATACTATTTTATACTCATTGCAAGTGCCATTATATTTTTAAAAGCTGATAAGGATGTTTATAAATTGGAATCTTTGTTCACTGCTGATGAAATCTAAAATGATGTGACTGGTATTGAAACTGTGATTGTTCCTCAAAGTCTAAATATTGAGAGCATATGTTCCAGCAATTCCTTTTTTGTTTTTGAACTTTATCCTAAAAAATTCAAAGTAAGAACTCAAACAGATATTTACATATCCTGAATCATAACAGCATTATCCACAATAGCTAAAATATTGAAACAATAAAGGTGTCCATTGATGAATGATTGGATAAAGAGTCATCTTACATGCATACAATAGAATATTATTCAACATTAAAAAGGAGAGAAATTCTGACACATACTTAAAAATGAATGAACATTGGGAATGCTATGCTAAGTGAAGTAAGATAGTCATTAAAATTAATGTATGAATCCATATTTAAATTTTTTCTTTCTTAATAAAATATTTTTTAATTTTTGAAATTAATATATAATTACACCATTTTCCCTTTCCTCATTCTAACCCTGTCATGCACCCCTGTCTTTAACTGTTGTTACATACACATACAGACACAAGCACATATATGAGTAAATATAAAAATGCAACCTACTCAGTCCATATAATGTTACTCATATATGTGTTTATAATCTCAGGGATGACCACTTGGCATTAGATAACCAATTTGGGGCACTTCCCTGGGGAAGGCTACTTCTCCCAATCTCAGCATTCCTTAGTTGCCTATGTTCTTTTCTAGGGTTGAGACCCAATGAGAGCTTCCCCTTTCATGTATCTATTGGTATCATTCTTGATTCAGATCCTGTTTAAGCAGCCTTGTTGAGACTTTACAGTTGCATCTTTCCTGACATTTCTGGAGACAAAACCTCAAAAGAGTGAATAGGAGAAGCCTGGTGCTTGGATTTTGTTAGATAGTTCATGGCTCTTAAGGAGACCATTGTCATCCTAGATGGGAAATTTTCATTTAAATGATATATGTATACACAGACGTGTATGTACTATAATAATTTCAGGTGATTAGTAATATAATTCCTTATGACTTTTTCAGACATCTTTACTGTTATTTTAACCTCTCCCTCCTTCTTCTACCACTCCCTCCCTTTTACCCTTTAAATCTCTTGTACCTTGCTATTCCCCTCTCTACTGATTCTCCACGTCCCATGGCCTTTTATTATTTCTTGGTTTCTGCAGTTACTCCAGGTTATATAGTCACACTGAAGTGAATCCAATTTTTAAGTGCTTAGTGTAGTCAGAGTTTTAGAGGCAGAAGTTAGAATGCTAGGGAATGGGAATTAATATGTAACAGCTACAAGGTATCATTTTTCAACACTGGAAACATCCTTGTCAGAACTACAAATTCTAAGAATGATTTTATCATAATAAATGTATAACTACATACCCTGTAAGAGTGGTCAGTCAATATGTTTCATCATTTGCTACAAATGGAACATCCTAGTATAAAATCTTAATACTGGCAAATTAACAGAAGAGATGAGAAATAAGGGAATTCTCCATGCTCTCTCCTCTTTTTGTCTACTCAGAACTAGTCTAATGATAAATTCTATCAGTTTTGAAAAGTGTATATGCATGAGAAGGTTCTTATTGCTTTAACTGACATCACCTTTCCCCACATCAGGATTCTCCTGACATACTAGCACATGATGAGTTTGTCCCTGGCCCCAGGCCAGACTATTTGGCAGCCAGCAATGGTGAATGAACCAGACACCTTAGATCAAGGACAGAAAGACTGATGGATGAGGGCTTCTTTGATGTCTTTTTCTTTTTCTTCCTGTATTTCTTCTCCTGCTATATTTTTTTTGTAGAGTTACAAGTGAATTTGTTGTTGTCTCAGAGGATATAGTTTTATGTTCTGCCTCTGATAATTGGGTTTTGACCAATTCTGATAAAAAAAAATAACACCTACATTTTGGATTATTCTTCTGGAATACACTCCCTCACCATCTTCTACCAATAATGGTATGTTCATTTCTCTTGAGCATTTCTCTCCACCTCAGCAAAGATTTATTGACAACTTGTTTTGTACTGGACAGTTTACAAGGAAAGAACTTGGTGGAATGATAGATTGAGTGCATATTCTACCTCAGGTTAGATGGTAAGCAAAAGCCTTCTTGAGGGAATTGAGCCATCTCTCCTGGAATTGAACTCTTAATGCTCTGTCTTAGCTTCCTAAGTGCATTCCAGGTGGATGTTAATGCACCTGATGAGGAAAGTACCCTTTTATATGAAACAAGAAACACCAATGATGTCCAGGCAGTTAAACTGTAGTGAGAATATTTAAGTAGCTAGAAGGCATGAGCAAGCATTCCTAGGTGGGAAAGTCCTACAGTACCTTAGACTAAAAGAGCCGAGAGTGATCACTGTGTCTGCAGTATAGTAAGGGAGTGGAGCACAAAATGAGTTTTGAGAGGTAGATAGCTGTCAAGTTATATAGGATCTCACACTTCATAGTGTGATTCATTGTGAGAACTCAGGGTAGGAGATCTGTGGGAGCCCACAACTGACTCAGTTTCCCAGTTTGAATCTGAAGTCTATTCTGAGTCAATAGAGTTCAAGCTTGCTTGCTCCAGGGCTGTGAGAAAGTCCTGCTTAGCCCACAGAGTCTCCTTGAAGGGCTGTGAGAAAGTCCTGATTAGTCCATGGGAAGGAACACACTATCTAGCTAGACATAGGCTGCTGATGCCAGCTGGAGGTACATCGAGATAGAAAATGAAATTGCCTGCTCCTTGATGCAAGGCAAGATAGGTAGTGGTTGAATGCCTGTACTGTGCATTGCTCTATTTCTGTCCTTCAAAACTGTGCATAAGCTGGCTGTGAAATAAACTCAGGGCTGTCCGGCATTGACTGGCAGTCCTCTCGACTCTTTTCTGTCTTCTTCATTGTCTCTACAATCCGCAAGCCCTCACCCAGATACCCAGCTGATTATTGGCAGGCTCCGACAAGTGGCATCCAGTGTTGGGGTAATTTGGGCAAAGGGGAGTCTGTGACAAACACCACAGAAGAAAAAAGGAGTGCACTCAAAAAAAGTGGAAGCTGTGGTAAGTACAACTCGAGAGTAAAAGTAATAATTGTAAATAAAAAAGCAGATGCGTGGTAAAAAAATTTGTGAACAAGTGTAAAAATAAGTATGGGCCAAGGAATTAGAAAATAGTTATTTGTACATTTACTTAAAGATATCTTAAAGGCTAGAGGTACTAAAGTAGGATGCACACAACTGTGTAAATTTTTCAACTTTGTAGAACTTATTAGAGTTAAGATACAGCAGTATTACTATACTTCCATCAGATATTTTCAGTCTCTGGACACTCATTCAGGACAGCTTAGACCTCTGTCCTGAAAGGCACAAAATGTTTCCTGAACAAAATAAAACTGAAGCTAAACATTCTGCTTTGTCAGAGGGACCACTTTATGTGCATGCTTTTACAAAGTTATTTGATGAAAATGACCAGTTAGATCTTGGCAATGAGGCAGAATTAGAGGAAGAGGCTGCTAAGTATTATAATGAAGATTCTTTCACACCTCAATATTCTCCTCCACCTCCATTCCTGACTATGAATGGTTCCTCTGGAGAGATTAAGTGAGTCATGGCCACAAACTGTTAGCCCAATGTCTCACTTTCAGATCTGTTCACTGTGGCTGGTAAATGTAAATGTGAGGGCTCTTTGTCTTGGTCTGTGTTCTGACTGTTACTATGTTACTGTTCTGTCTCATGTGTGTAAGGGGCCTGGGTCCCCCTGACTGAACTGATTGTTGGCAGGCTCCGACAGCGGTCAAAGCAGAAATGTGGAGTCAGAAACTGAAGTCCATGAAGAGATGCTGCTTATCAGTTTGTTCTTTATGGCTTGCTCAGCCTGCTTTCTCATACAATCCAAGGCTATTTGCCTAGGGATGACATCACTCACAGAGAGCAAGACCCTCTTACATCAATTAGCAATCAGTAAATTATCCTCTAAATATCCACAGAGCAGTCTGATTGGGGCAATTTCTCAACTGAGAGTCCCTCTTCCTCAGTTACTATAGTATGTTAAAGTGGAAAAAAAAAACCTAACCTGCACAGTGTCCTCATCCAAAGTATTTGTTTCATATTTCAGTGTTTGGATGTTGCAAGATTTACATATACATAATGAGATAATTGTAAAAGAGAGCCAAGTTGTTGCCCAAAATTAATTCATGCTTTCTATTCACATTACACACAGCCTGAAATTAGTGTGTACAATATTTTAAAAATAAATTTCACAAAACAAAGTTCATTGATGTGGAATTTTCCACATGTAGAATCATGTTAGTATTCAAACATTTGGATTTGGAGCACTCAGATTTTCAGATTACTGGTGGTTAACCTGTATCTCCACATTGAATCCTACCAGGAGGAGTTTGAGATAAGGAAATTAAAGAACAGGGAAGTCAAAAGATTTGTTAACAGTCAATTGCAGATAATACAGACAGGGTACAAATTTAAGTGCTCCAATCTTATAACTGAATGGAGTTCTTTATTTCTCAATATAATAGGAAGTAATAGTAGGGCCTTTAACAAGTCTTACACATTATTTTTTTAATGTTTTCTTTCTTTTAAATAGTTTATTTATTTTATTTTATGTGTTTGCATGTATGTATGTATATGCACCATGAATGTGTTTGGTGCCTGCAGACAAGGATACTGAATCCCTTGGAACTGGAGTTACAGATGATTGTGAACCACTGTGAGGATACTGGGAAGCAAACCAGGGTCCTTTGCAAAACCATCAAGTGCTCTTAACTGCTGAGGTATCTCTAGTCCGTATGTTTTCAATTTTGTGATAATTCTCACTGAATTGAGGAAACTGCTTGATAAGCAAAGAGAAAGTGGATAAAATAATTAATGAGACTTTGTGATAACTCAAGAAAGTGTTAATCATGCTATGGGGAGTGAGAAAAAGACAGACCAATAATATTTAATTGGACAGATCATTTTATTTTTGTAGGTGTTTAATTCAATATGCAATTGATATCCAGTGCCTAACAGAATCTTATATATTAAAAAGCACATTTAACATGAAAAATATTTATGCAATTTCATTGATCAATGGGTGGGACAGATAAAGACATGATCTTTTCTAACATGTTTTAGGGAATTGGTTATAAAAAGTCAGCATATGCATTTTTAGATATCAGATGCTCTCTGTAGTGCTGAGTAACAATGGAATTGTATTTTATTAGCGATTACCAGCTAATTACAGTTTCCTTTTGAAAAACACTATTATGGGCATTGATAATAGAACCATACTTTTATAAAATTTACAGCACCAGAGATTTCTTTAGTTTCTACTTTTATCTTTTAATTATTTATAATATAGATTTTAGTCCATTGTATTTTATTCTTCTTAATTTTCCAAAAGCATATAAATGTATATACATGCTGAGGGAAGTTTCAGTTCATTAAAATTTTAATTATCATATAAAAACCTGAGTCTAGCTTTCTTCCATGGTGGAAGTCTAAAATCCATAGAGATAATATTCATTACTGTCTTTGGTTGGAATTGAGATGTACACCATATTAGGCAGATGGATGTTTCTCTACCAAATTGTCACAATTTTTAGAAAGTGGAGTTCTCCCAGAATGTGTCCTCTGTATATAATGTGTTAGAAGGCTAATGTTCCAAGTGGAGCATCAATATGTGGGACAACTAACTGATTTATCCATCTGCCTCTTGGATGTACTTTTGGTGAATTCCTATGTATCAGTTATGTTACTTAATGGAAAATTAATTTTTTCTTACCTAATAAACCTCTCTTTCCAGTGACTATTAAGTAAAAATGAACATTCCAGATACTTCTTGTGCACACATGTAGGATTCCTATCTCTATAGCTGCACTTTCTACTTTCCCTATTCCTATTATTTTATCAGGAAGCTAAACTCTTAAACCTCTAGAAATAAAATAATACATGCATTGAAGCATTTGCTGTGTCCTTGGAGAATGTTTCCTTTACTTATCATACATATTATAGGGTCGTATATATCCCAGGCTACCTTCAAACATTTTACATAGCCGAGGATGGCCTTGAACTTCTGATCCTCCTGCCTCTACCTCACGTGTGCTGGGATTACAGCCATGTTTCACCATATCTGCTTTTGAGTGTTGCTGGGTATTGAACCCAGGGCTTATGATCAATTGAACTACATCACCAGTTCCATACCTTCAAAATTATATAGCTGATTCAGATTTGTTCAGTTATTCATCCATTTACTTAATAGCAAAAAAACACATTGTGTGGCTATGAGGAAAATACCAATACTTTTTAAACAATGTAATTATTCTTTTTTGTCCAGCACAATTAAAACAGAATTCATGCACCCAAAATAACATTTGCGAATTGTTTTCCTTACTGATCAGATAATTTCTGACTGTGATTTTGCAAGTGTATTTAAGACAAGTAATAATGTTTTTGCTATTCTTAGATGTCAAGTATACCAAAATAATCTCTTTCAGTATAAAGGAGTTATATATATATTAAGAGAATTTTCAAGTTTGCATGCATTCCTTGTGTTCTTGTCAACCACTGTTAGTTTGCATTCATCCCATCTCCTGTATCATCTTAGTTCCATCTTCTCTTACTGGATCTCATTCATCCTTTGCCCATAGCTCCCATTACACTTTTATATTGTATGTATTGCATTATTTTCTGTCTTTTATGCTTTTTTAATTTTCTCAGTTAAGACTTCTTCCTCTTTCATGGTATGCTTTATAGTTTCATGAACAGTAACCCCCTACACATACACATATTCACACACATTTACAAATTAAATTTGAAGTTTTGTATGAGAGAGAAAATATATGGTATTTGTCTTTCTGAGTCTGGCTTATTTCACTTAACATAATGATTACATTTCCATCCATTGTCCTGCTAATGTCATGAATTCAGTTTTCCATATGTGTGAATAAAATCTTATTGTGTATATTTACTGAATTTTCTTTATTCATTAAGTATTGATAGATAGCTTAGCTGGTATCATAACCTGGCTACCATGAATAAGCATTGGTATGTAAGCACTGCTGTTACATGCTGGCTTAAATTCCTTTAAATATTTTCCAAGGAGTGGTACAGCTGGGTGATATGATAGTTCTGACTTAATTTTATTAGGAAACTCCACTCTGACTTCCATAGTGTTTCATAAGTTTATAGTCCTACCAGTAGGAGGGATGATGTTTTCTTATTTTTCTACATCTTCACCAACATTTTGCTGTCATTTATTTTCTTAATTGTAGACATTCTGACTAGCATAAAATGGAATCTTGAAGTAATTGTAATTTTCGTTTTTCTGATACTTGAAGATGTTGAAAACTATTTCAAATATCTACTGGTAATTTGTATTTCTTCTTTTGAGAACTCTGTTCAATTTATTAGCCCATTTATTGATTTGGTGAATAGTTTCTTTGTGTGTTTAATTTTTAAAGTTCTTTATACATTCTAGATACTGATTACTGTCTGAAATATAGTAGGGAGAGGTTTTTTTCCTTTTCTGTGGGTTTTCTCTTCAGTTTTTGACAATTTATTTTATTGTATAGAAGGCTTTTAATTCCATATAATAATATATGTTAATTGTTAGGATCATTTCCTGTATTATCAGAGTCTTTGTTTAAAATGTTTTCATCTAGCTTATGTCTTGAATTATTTTACCCACATTTTCTTTAGCAGTTTATGCATTTCAGATTTTAATTGTCCTTTTATATTGAGTTCTTATCCTATATCCTTTGAAGAATGAGTTTGTTGATATTTTCTCACTTTTTATTTTGTGGAATAATTTTAAAAGATTGATGTTAGCTCTACCTTAAAATTTGGAAGAGTTCATCTGTCAACCTGCTCAGTCCCAGGCTTTTCTTTTTTGGTCAATATTTTATTACTACTTCAATATTGCTGTATATTTTACATCTGCCTTTGACCCTTATGAGAGATATGCAAACAAGGGCCTGATGACTGAAATAAATAAATAAATAAACTTTCTCTAGCTACTTTCCCACACCATTGGCAGATTGGAGTAGCTGGGAGAGAAACCACATTATGCTCAATGGATACATATTTACCATCTAGCCTCATTAGTTGCGTTTAAAATGAAAAAACTAGTACAGCTCCTCTGAGAAACACTTCAGAATTTCTTATAAATGTAAAGATACTATACAGTTCCAAAATTTACATCGAACTATTTACCCCCAGCAAAGAAAAATATACCCATGCCTGTGATGGTTGATCTTCATTGTCAGCTAGACGAGATTTAGAATCACATAGGAACATACCTGTTGGCAATGAAGAACTACCCAGAGAGCTTTAACTGATGAAGGATGACCCACCCTAAATATGGGTGACACTACATAAAAGGTTGGGGTCACAGACTGAATAATGACAGAAAGCAAAAGCCAGATAAGCATGGAAATTCCTTCCTTTTTCTATTACTATGTAGTTCCTGCATATTAGACTATATATCCCTTGAACTGAGCCAAACTAACAGTCTCCCTTAAATTGCATTTTTGTCAGATCATAGCTAAAGAAAAGCTACTGGTACAATATCCAATGCCCACGTCAGTATTATGTCCAAGGAACATTTTTATTTTTATCTGTTAGTGAATAAAGCATCAACAGCCCTTTCTTCTAAGGCACTATTCCTACAAAGCAGTACTTTTGGATGAGTGGAAAAATAAATTGTTACACTTTCATAAAACGAAATGCCATTCAGCAGTAACAAAATATTGCTAGGGACCAGAAGGATGAGAAGGAAGTTAAGAATGGCACAAAAGAACTTTCTTTCATGAGAGAAGTGCTCCAGATCTTAAATTGTGATGACCATTCCATGACTATTCCTGTTTGTCCATGACTATTCCTGTTACAGTTTATTGAAGATGTATGCAGCTGATTTTATGTAAATTGCATTTCCACAAAATTGGCCTAGAAAACATAATGAAAGGATGCATGTCTAAATAATTTTTGTAGTTATTGGGAAACTTACAGTTGAAATTCACTAATGAGTGCTTACTCTGGTTACATTTCCCTACTAAAGTAATGTGTCATCCATGTGAATATTACTGCATATGAATCTTTGCACACTACTAAAATTGCCCATTTATGGGATTTATCTAGTGAAAGTAAATTGCTAGTCACTTAGTCAAAGATATTTAATTTTTCATGAATGTTGCAAAATCTTACTCAGGAACATTATTATAATTTATATTCCAATAAGCAGTGCAGAAGGTCACTGCTTCCTCACACTTTGAACAATATTGGAGGAGAAAGACAATTCATTCTGGTTCAATTTGTATTCATTTGATTATCAATGAACCCAAGCAACTTGATGCCATTTCTTTTACCACTATCATTTTTCTTCAAATTGTCTGTACATGCCATTTACATACATTCTCAGAGTATTTTTCTTTCTTTTATTTATAAATAGTTTTTTATATGTATAATATATGACTTCTATGTCATACACAGTTTCCAGTTGGTCATTTGTATTTGTATCATGCTCATTTTCTTCTTTGGACATGAAACAAGCAGCTGCTTAGCATGCTCATATAGTGTAAAATATCAATATTTTTCGTGAGTGTCTGCCTTAATGCAATATTTAGAAAGGCCATTTGTCTTAGTTATTTTTTCTTTTTTCTTTTTCTTTATTCTTTTCTCATACAACACATCCTGGCTGCAGTTTCCCTTCCTTCCCCCCATTTTCTAGTTTTCCCCCCTCTCTTGTCCCCCAGATCCACTCCTCCTCTATTTCCCTTCAGAAAAGAAGAGGCCTCCCAGGGACATCAACTGAACACAGCATGACACGTTACATAAGAGTAGGCACAAACCCTCATATCAAGGCTAGATGACGCAACCCAGTGGAAGGAAAGTCCATGAACAGGCAAAAGAGTGAGAGACACTCCTGCTCCCACTTCTAGGAGTCCAACACAACTCCAGGCTACAACCACAGCATATATGCAGAGGACCTAATGCAGATCCATGAAGCCTCCATGATTTTGTTGCCAAAGAGATCTGAGTTAATACAACAGATCCTTCAATTACTATATGACTGCCTTCTTTTAGATTTTGGTTGCTACAAAAGCAGTAATTTGTTTTCCAATAAGTTAAGATTTATATTACTGTGATAAAACAACATGTCCATGAGCAACTTGGGGAGGAAACGGTTTATTTCATCTTACAGTTGTATTCCATCATCCAGGAAAGTCAGAACAGGAACTTAAGGCTGGAATCTAGCGGCATAAATGGAAACAGAGGCCATTGGGAGTGCTACTTACTAGCATGTTCCTTATAGCTTACACAGTCTGATTTCTTATGGTACCCAGGACTACCAGCCCAGATATGGCCCCACCCCCAGTGAGTTGGGCTCACTCACATTAATAATCAAACACTAAAGTCCACCACATTCTTGCTCACAAACCAAAGTATTTTCTCACTTGAGGTTCTCTCTTCCCAAATGACTCTAGCTTGTGTCAAGTTCACATAAAGCTATTCAGGACACCATTTCTCCTCTCTTTGGTTATGAATATAACCAACATATTCTTCTGTTTTTTTAAAAAAATATTTCATCTTTAAACATTTGTCATTTTGTTTTTTTCTGGAATTTACTTGACTAGACAAAAAATTATAAGAACACATGTAATTGTTTTCATAAGTAATTAATCAGTTTTTCCATCAATGTGCGTTAAAATGCTCCTTCCTTTCCTCACTGCTTTTAAGGTACCTTTAAAATATTTATAAATGTGTGTGTAGTGCAGTCTGTCTGGGGCTTTGCTACTATTTTCTGTATACTTGTTCTTGTGATAAGATAGTGCTGTAACTGTTTTCTTATAGCATTTCTTTTTTCTGTACTGAATGCTGAACCTCAAGCCTCATGCTCTAGACAATCACTCTACAACTAGAGAATAGCTAACCTTCTTTTTCACTTTCTGTTTTGAGACAAGGTCTCATTCACTAAGCTGTCAGACAGGCCTTGAATTCACTCTGTATCCTAGGCAGGCCTTGCCTCATCCTATTTTAAGTAGCTGGATTACAGGACTGCACCACCAGGCCTTAGTTTATTGTATTTTTATCAGTCACTAACTTTTATCATCCATACAAAATATTCATTTTTAAGAGAGTTTAATTTGCAATGTGCTTATTTTAATTTTGATAACATTATTGCATTTGACTTTTTATATTTTATAAATGTTTATTCTTAATATACAGGAAAACTCTTGATTGATCATTTTTAAGTTTTATATTTTAATTTAAATGTTCCTTTATATTTTACCTTTTTCTAATATGCATTCCTATAACCCACAAGTAACAATAACTGATACTTTACCTCTTCTTGATTTCTTCCTTTAACCTTGGTGTATTGAGAAAAATATCTAAGATATTATGTTTTAACATTTATTAATCTAGTTTCTTTTCAACCACACTATCTTTTTTCTCTTTTGACTTGATGAGAATGGAGACAGTTCTTGGATAAATGACCTATTTGATGTTTTGATAAGATACTTTTATGTTTTAAGCTGGGCTATGGTGGCACACGCCTTTAAATCCCAGTACTTGGGAGGCAGAGGCAGGTGGATCTCTGTGAGTTCAAGGCAAGCATTGTCTACTTAGTGAGTTCCAGGACAGCCAGGACAGTTTCACAGAGAAACCATCTCAAAAAATAAAACAAATACTTGTATGTTTTTAAAGAATGATTGTTTTGCTTATATGTTAAATATTTCACTGTTTTGAAAATTGGGTAAATGGCTCAGTGAGTGTGTGCATGTCACATACATATGAAGACCTGAATTCAGAACCCCAGATCCCATATTTATGCACAGCTGTAATCCTAATGATCCTACAGTGAGATGGGAGGTAGAGACAGGAGAATTACCAGAAGTTTTTGGTGCCCTACATAAAACAGTAGTGAACAGCAAGAGACTATCTCAAGCATGGTGAAAGAGTATAGACACACACACACCACATACACACACACACACATCGTCTTTAATTCTTAGACAATTTCATACAATGTATCTTGATCGTATTCATCTCTCCTCTCTCCAGTTTCTCATGGATCTATCTTCTCCCTCCTTTCACATCCTTTTTCTTTTTAAGAAACCATCTCACAGCAGATATTCTTATAATCTTTCTGCCTTCTCTTGTGTTCATTTCCTTCCCGCTAAAGAAAGGCTTTGTTTAAATATTTGTGCTCATTTATATGCTGTTTCCTAAGTACCATTAGAGGTTTGCATGTATATTTCACACCTGTCAGCACCCACATGTGTTATGCTTTGTAAACTTGGTTTCACTACTTAGAATGTACAGTTTTCTCTCCCACCTCTCCTATCAGGGTTGCTGTTCCACTAACTCCCAACTACAAAGGAAGCTTTTAGAGTTTCCTTGGTTACATGCCTATTTATCTTGTTGAATGGCTGTATCTGACAACCAAGAGACACTGCTAACCTGAACACAATGAATGTTTCTCTTGGAAAATAAGACTCTGTCTCTTGTCATCAACTCTTTTTCAATTCAGTACTATTTTGTTCTGTCAGTTATATGCAAAGTCTCAAGTTCATTTCTTTTTTGTAATAAGTTAATTGAAATAAAATAATTAGCTAAGTCATTTGGCCTCTTCATTTTCACTGAAACACCACAGCTACATAAATTTTTAGTTTGTTCAAATACAAAATTTTCTTTTAAGAGTTCTTAAATTTGTTTTTAAAAAGTAGGACATATACAAAAGAAATGACATATCATAAATTGCTTAAACACATACTCATATAGTTTCTTCTCCTAGATTTTCTCAGAATGTTCATTTTAATGATGTTACACATGGTCCATATAGTACAGTAAGTGATTATATTACTGGTGTGGTAAGTCATGTCCAGCAAACCATTTTAATGTTGCATCTTTATAATCATCTATTTTTTGTAATTCAAAATAGTGCTTTCTGCTAACACCATTTTAAAAGTCCTCACAATAAACTATATGTCACAAAATATACCTTTAAACTAAATCTAAGAAGGTGTAAAATAGATCAGTTTCACATGTTTGTTATGGCAATTTTTAAAAATGAAGCAAACGAACACTTTAAAGACATATCTGTTATGGGCCTTTAAATCTACCTCAATGCTACAATATAGAAACCAAACAGACTTGAATTTCAAGTGCAAAGCAAGAGTAAGTCACTGTGTTTAGGCTGCAGTTAACGGTTCTTGTTCCTCACATTTTCCACGACTGTTAAGTGGTACTGCAGTAAATGGAAACAGTAATATTTTAACACCTGGTTATTATATAGTGAATTCCATTAATAGAATAGAAATAATAACATAATGGGTTTTGGTTAATGCAATGACCATCTACATTTAAATATTTTTGTAAGACAAATGGCTGAATTTTATTTCACTTTGAAATCTATAAAGTACCTTTATTGGTGAAAGGGGTACTATTTTATTGCTTTTTGCAATGTTACAATCTAAGAAAACTACAATTTAAATTCAAGTAGACTCATCTACAGTGCATTTGCCCTGATGAAGTTAATTATGAAGTATCAAAGAGTGATCACAGGAATTAATTTTACAATACCAATATGAATTACTTTTTCATTTAGCATGTTCACTATAATTCTAAATGTAAGTCATTTATAATAACATTTCCATCATTTTTCCAAAGAATGGGCATAGATAAAATATGAATATAATCCAAGTATTTCTTACAGTTGTCAATGACTATCTCTTTATGTGTTATATCAGCCTGTTTTCCACCCTATCACAAAAGACTTGACATAAGCAACTTCTAAAGAGAAACTCTTCATCTGGTTTCCCGGTTTAGAGGTTGCATTCCAAGATAATGTTGACTTCTGGGTTTAATTGCAGGGGCAGGATAGCAATGATAGGGAATATATGGCAGAGTAAATTGTTTACTTCATGGCATGCGAGCAAAAAGAGAAGTTATCATGATCTCACAATTCTCAAGGGCATGTCCTCAAGGACCCAGAGCCTCCTATGGAGCCTTTCATTTTAAAGGTCTGTAACATCTCCCAATAGCAACACTGTGCTAGCAGACATTCAGCCTTGTATTTTATATTTCTCAAAGTGTGGTATTTGTAGTTCACCTGCAAAGGATCATTGAATTTTCAATTCTTTATCTATCCAGCCATAAAAATGATTAATGTCATCTTACTGGTTGCAACACTGATGTAAGTGGAGATCATTAGAGCAAAGATGAAAATGAGACACAAGGATAAGTACTTCAAGTTTTCTGTCAATGTGAAAACAAACTAGTCAATCTCATAGAAAAATGGAGTTAACAGTGCTCACTAGAGCCTAGAAAGGGGAGGGGATGTGGGAAATAGAAAGTTAAGAAAAAGCAATAAAAACCCAGAGTGAGAGAATATATTCTGGTGGTGGTAGCAAAGGATTGTAAATATTGATAAGATAATAATGGTGTATTTAAAAGCATTTTAAAATCTCCAACATATAGTAGTAAATATTAGTTGAAGAGATAGAAATTCATGATTTGGAGGATGGCTCAGTGAGTAAAATACTTGTAACAGGAGCATGAGTCTGTGTTTGAATTCCCAGAACTCATGCAAAGTTGGGCATAGTGTCTTGAGTCTGAAATCTAAGCATCATCCAGTGAAATGGGAGTTGGAGACAGGAGAATTCTGAAAAGCTCATAGGCCAGCCAACCTGCTTACACAGTGGTAAAAAAATCAGACACTGTCTCAAGCAAGATAGGAGATGAGGACCAATACTTGAGATTTTTCTAACAATTTCTCACCTCCATTGCTGCACTATCTCATGTGTACTACCCTCACTCACATATGAGAACACACACACACACACACACACACACACACACACACACAGAGGGGGGAGAGAGTATGCTTATCCCAATTCAATTATACATTGTGTATGTATATTCAATTAGTATGTCACATAAAAATGTACACATTAAAATATAAAATAAAAAATGAAGATCCCTGTGCTCTGGCACAGAAAGACTAAATTAGAATCTCTAAGTGTAAAAATCTGAAGTTTTAAAATGTCAAGGTGCTTATGAGATTTTTCAGTAAAGTTTAGGAAGTACTGTCTTAAAAGTAAAGATTCTGACAGTACACTCTCTACTTCTTTCTTCAGAAAACTTGACCCTGCTCATTTATATTCTGATGATTCTGAAAGCTGTATTTGTAGCTAAATTCGCTCCTGAGATCCAGACCTATATATAGACCTGCTTATCTCATAGAGCTGAGACATAATGTCATGAAATAATCTCTTCTCCTTGCCGCTTGACTCACAACACAGGGACACTCACACACCCACTTCCTCCTTAATATGTAGTCCATCTTTTAAAGCTTAATGGCAGCAGAAACAAAGTGGATGGTGTCAAGCACACACCACTAATGGGCAGATACTGTCACTTTTCTCTTTTATACATTTTCATCTAGCTACTTCCCTCTTCATTCTTATTGCCTATGCTATTAACAGCCACTGTTGCCTCTTATAGGACATTCCAACATCTTCTTTACTCATTGGCCCTTGGTCCCCACTAATTTTTTCTGCAAGCAATATAGTCATCACTGTAAAATATAAATTGGTTACATGACTTTCTCACTTCAAACTCCCCTCACATTTTTTTTTAACAAACATAAAGATAGAAGGCCACTTTTATTAAACTCTGATGCTGGATTTTATGACATATGGTTACTTCAATCTCTTTAATAATGACTTCTGCCACTCACATTTGTCCCCCATTGAAACATGTTCATTTAGTTCCAGTCTTACAGAAATAAAAATTTTCAGCTGTAACAGTACACTATATTATCTTTCATACATGGTTAATAGTAAGCCACTGTAAATATTTTCATTTGTCTTTCCTTGTATATGTAATGTGTGTGTCTGTCTGAGTGCAGTTATGCACTCTGTGTGTGTGTGTGTGTGTGTGTGTGTGTGTGTGTGTGTGTGTATGTGTGTAGGTTAGAGAACAGGTTTTGAAATCATATCATCATTTTTGCATGGAAAGTGCTTATAAAATGCAATAAAATACACCATTTAAGCAAGTTATAGAAACAAACTGTGGGTTATAGTCTGGCTTTGACACATACGACATGACTTGAAATAGACATTTTTGTGCTTTAGGTCCCTAATTTTTAAAGTAGTTCAAATAATGTGTTTGATGTGCAAAGATTTTTGTCTACTAAATGAAAAAATACTTATAATTTGGTTAGAAAAGTACCTGGCACACAGCAAGCACTCAATAAATATTACCTACCACATTTTCTTTCTTTATATGTCAAGTAGTATTTGCCATTATCATTAATTTATAGATTTTAAAAGTGTCTTCCTCCACTATACACCCTCCTCATAGAAGAATGAAATTTGCTTTAGTGTAGCAGAAGTCTTCCTTCCCTACTGTCTTTCATTTTGGAGGATCTTCTCCAAGTCTTCTCTCACTCTGGCATTAAAAGTGATGACCAAAGTTATAAGGATTATTTTTCAGATAAAAAAAATGTTCATTTTGTAGTGAATTTCCTGATAGTAACCAATATTTTTCTTGCCTTAGAAACTGTATTAACATTTTGGACAATGTCTTCAGGGAATCATCTAAAAGAGCTTCAAGATCAAAATCCTTTCCTGCAGGCATAACTGATAGCTCCAACCCCAACTCCTAAATTCTATGATTGAGTAAGCATTTTGCTGACAACAGAAGATTTTTTTGTTATTTATTGTAAAGGAAATTAACAAATGGCTTAGCTATGGGGCACACTGATACTGATAGTGTTATTCCTCACTTGATTGATTCTTAAAAAGATTTGTTAGGGCCAACAAGTAAGTTTTATGAGATGAGGGAAATGGGACTTTTATATAAATTTGTACATAAAGTTTTATGAGGTTTTATAAGATTTATAGTACTTCAATTCTTATTTTCCTTTGACTATTTTTGACTGTAGATGATCATTTGTGAGAGTTTGTGAAGAACAGTTCCCTAAGTAAATATTATGCTCATAGTTCTGCAGCAATATTCCAAATGAAATTATTTTTTTCAAGATAGGGTCCAAATGAAAGTTTTAAGGGACAATTCAAATTTTTCCTAAAGTAAATAGAAGAATCTGTGCTTTAGACATGGGGCAGATGTGAAAACTTATTCCAATATACTGATACATAGAAACTGAGGACTGAGAAAAAAAATATGTGACTGAACTGACGTTACATAGCTGGCATAGTGTCAAGACAAAAACTGTCAGACCAAGTATATGAGAGTCTATTGCTTTGGGCAAGCCTCTTGTACTAGGCTCCAGAGTAATAGTTCCAACAAAAGTGACTTATCTTTTGTGCCATGCAATCAAATTGATCATTGAAACAAGCTAGTTTTCCAAAAGAGAGAAAGAAAGAAAGGAAAACACATAAGGATTTCCAGTCCACTGGAGTCACTTAAATAAGAAAGCGTTTTCCACTAACACTATGAAAACACTATGAAGAAAGTAAATTTTCTGTGGGCTTGGCCAAGAGCACATTGACCTGTGTCTGTAACTATCATACCAATAGTCTTCTCAATATCCCAAATCCTCTGTTCTTTCCTACTCATTCTCCACCCATGCTCTGTTGTGAGAGAATGATGTGTTTCAATGTTTACCAACTCCATTTAGTGACATCGGTGGTGAAAAGGAGTCCCTTTAGCTACTGTGGTAGGATGGTCATGGGAGATCACTGTACCTCCTTCTTAATTTTACTGGCAAACCAACACTTTTCTCAAATAAAAAATAAATGTTAGACAACAACAACAACAAAAAAGAAAGTAAATTTTCAATGGTGAATCGACTTGTTGACCTCTGTTCAACTCTGTCTTGCCATTGAAGCTAATCTCTTCAAAACTCATGATACTGTGGTGATATTTTATTTGTGATCTAACAAATAAAGCTTGCCTAAAGATCAGAGTGTAGAGCAAAGCCACTAGCTAGCCACAGAGGCCAGGCAGTGATGGCACACACCTTTAATCCCAGCCCTTGGGATCTCAAGCCTTTAATCCCAGCACTGGGAAGGTGGAGAGATGTGATATGGCTGGGTGGAGATAGGAATATAAGGCAGGAGGAGACAGGAGCTCATTGCATTTAGTCTGAGGATTCCTGGACACATGCTCTTTCTCCCTTTCAGCTGAGGAGTTGGTGAAGTGAGAGGTGGCTGTGACTTGTTCCTTTGTCTCTTTGATCATTCAGCATTTAGCCTGATATCTGGCAGCGGATTTTTATTAAGATCAATTAGAATTTAAACTATATGATACCATCCATTCTACTTACAGAAAGAAGTGTTGCTCAGTTCAGATACTATCCAGTTACAAGTGTTGAAACCAAATTTACTATACAATTTTCTCTTTGACAGAATCTATGTGTGTTGACTTTATTTACTGCTTTATTGTTAAACAACAACAAATGAAATCAGTTGACTGCAATGGAAAATGTGTATAATTAGCAAAGAACAAAAAATAATTGATGTGGAGGGGGGATGCTAAAACATAGGGGGAAATTACCAGAGTGTATTAGTTATAATAAGATTTTATCTGGAGGGAGTTCAGTTTACATTTTGGTGAGAGATACAAAGTCATACATATCTTCTGGGGCAGTGGTTCTCAATCTTTCACATGCTGCAACCATTTAACATAGTTCCTCGTGTGTGGTGACCCCAAACTTAGAATTATTTTCATTGCTACTTCATAACTGTAATTTTGCTACTGTTATGAATCATAATGTAAGTATCTGCATTAACTGATGGTCTTAGGCGAACCCTTTGAAAAGGTCATCTGACCACCACAGGTTGTGAACCACTATTCTAGAGCTACAAATCAATACTCAAACAATCTTAGAAGTTGTATTGAAGAAAAGGGCAAGTACGTATATTTAGGGAAACTATATAAAATGAGGGGCAGCAAAGTGGTTCAATGGGTAAAGGCATTTACCACCAATCCTGATGATCTGTATTTGGACGCCCCCGCCAGGTACCTACTTAGGGGAAGGTGAGAACTGACTCTGGCAAGTAGCAATCTAATCAGGGTATTTGTCCCGTTAGGTGAAAGTTATTGCTGTGCAAGTCTAATGAGTTCAATTCCTGGATCCCCTGATGAAAGGAGAGAACTAACCCCTAAAAGTTGTCCTCTTACCTTCAAATGAGTTGGAGAGAACCAACTCCTAAAAATTATCTTCTTATCTTCATATGAGCGTGCACACATGAGTGTTCACATGCACACACACACATACAAATATAATAAAACTGTTCTTTGAAAGAGATTATGTAGATGAATGCTGGGATTTCAGAGGCTTTTTATCTTCAAAGAAATCATATTTTATTGCTTTTATTTTTGAGTTTACAAAGTAATTACATCATTTCTCCCTATCCTTTCCTTCCTTCAAACTCTCCCATTTCTTTTCCTTGCTGTCTTTCAGTTTCATGGCCTCTTTAACTGTTGTTACATGCAAATGTGTGTATAGATACACTTAGATATTGCTAATTATAAACTGTTCAGTCTGTGTAATGTTACTTATATGTATGTTTTCAATGCTGGAAATTTGGTACTGGATAACCAGCTGGGATGCTCTTTCCCTGGGGAAGCACCCACTCTCAGCATTCCTTAGTTGCCTGCAGTTGTTTGTTCAGGGTTGAGGCCTCATGGGCTTTTTACCCTGTCCATTTTAGCATATATATATTATTGTTGTCCTTGTACAAATACACTATTAGAATTGTTACCCCAACAAATTTATTATATTACCAATGAATACAACTCATATTTATGTACTATGGTATCAGATATGCTTACTGTTTCAGTTTTATAATTAATGTACTAAAATAGCTAATCTTTGTTGTTGCTATACTTCTGAAAGTTAACATAAGTCTAAGTTGGGAATGACTACAACCATTTACATACAAGAAAGTTATATTAGACTAAAACATTCCATTATACTGTGCTTTTTAGGTGAAGACTTTTTCACTCTTAAAAACTGGAGAGTGTTGATTTGCATTCTATTCCTATAGTTTTAAAAGTGCCTTTTTCAAAGTGTAACATAAATGAGCTCACAGATAGCACACAACCTTTAGAAAGTGGCTTTATTCACTTAGAATAGTGTCTTTGAGTTTCATCCATGCTGTTTCATAGATCAATACCTTGAAGCATTTAATTGCTGTACAGCCATTTCCTTCTCCATTCTGTTCATTTCTTAAAAGATACTTGTCCTTTTTTCTACATGGATAACTATGTACAATGCTGTAATGGACATTCTTTTATAAATTTATGTAGACATGTTTCAATTTTTATTGTTTTATTCCAAAGAATAGCTTACTGGACAAAGTAATAATTCTTTTGCTTTTTTGAGAAATGTTATCCTATTTCTCAAAATGATTGCATGTTTTTACTTTCCTACTATTATAATACATGAGTACCAAATTATTTATACTCTGACCAATATGTGTATAAGATCTTATGTTACCAAATATTTACAAAGATAAATAAATAGCTAGGGTGGAATTTCCATGTCAATCATAGAACTTTAGATTTTGAATAATAGTCTTTTATATAGAATGTACTTGACAAGATCTTCACGGTCTGTTCAACAGAGAAATTTTGAGAACATTTTCAGAAATAGTTTTTTCCATATTAAAATATTGAATAAAACAAGCTCTTTTCTTTTCTAGGTTATGAGTAGGCCCACTCCATAAGCAACATCTTTTTGTAATTCATAATAATCATCAAATAAGAGCCCTGACTTTTAAAACATTTTTGTCTTTAAATATTCTCCCAATTAATAACAAACATTCATTAACACATAGGACTGAATCTACAGTATAACTCCATGCATAGTTCTAATATCAATATTGTGCATTTTATATACAATAAGCTGTCATTCTAAACCTGCCAGTTTTCTATCTTTTCTCAGATAATATATTTATTGTGTAGATAGCTGGTTAACAAAAGTAAATACTCAGAATCTCCTTCTCCTTCCTACTTCATTTATAATCAAAATTAGCCACATCCATTTTCCTTCTAAATAAAGCCTATATATAGCCCTTCATCATCGTCCCATTGTTCAGTCCTGAGTCAAAGCTTCATTATATTCTTCTTGATCTGCTATAAAAGGCTCTTAATTATCCCTTCTTTTACATCTGAAATATACTTCACAGTGTGACCAGCTGTGTTTCTAACATGTGACTGTGAATGTTGTATTCTAAATCAGTAATTTAAATAATGGAATAAAATAAAAATCTATAGACTCCTGTGTGTTTCTTAGTTGAAACATCTTGTGGCAGACTAGTACATTAAGAAAAATAATGACAACAACAAAACAGAAAAAACAAACAAACAAATGAACAAAACACCAAGTAAATTGATACATGTCCTACTGTAGTCTTCCCACATGTGGGGAGCTTGTAAAAAGTAGTATTTGCCAAAATTAATTTCGGATTTCTTAGGCATAATTTTTACTGGCAGTCTATAAGGATCTGAATTTTATATAATTACTAAGTGATTCTTACAAACAAGCAAGTTTTTTTTTTTTTAATGCTTGGGGTTGAGAAAAGTATCAAATAAAAATGATTTTCAGTGACAAAAGGACATCACAATTTGATGAGTTTTTGTCTTTTGTTTATTTATATTTTTCATGTAGCATATGCTGAAGCCACATCAAATTATTTCTTATTAATTGACATTGATGCATCTTGTTTTTTTCAATGTGCCTTTATACATCATGTTTTCCTTTTATTGGAATGCTTTTCTGCCCCTCTTTACCCATTGCCTATTTATCCTTGAAGAACCATATCAAAGACCAGGTTTCCTGTGAAACATTTTCTTATTCTTTCTATCCAGGACTCAGTGCTATATGTCTCAATCTCTGCCATTTAGTTTGATAGAAAATGCTGTTCCTAATCACTGTCTATGCCTTACTTAACACACAACCCACCATCTAACACAAAATGGCCACTCAATATTTTCTATATAGAATGAGTGAATTAACGAGTAAGTAAAAATAATTCATGAATAAATACACAAACAAGTTTAGCAAATATCATGGTTTTAAAAATATAATCGTAGAAAGCCAGAAATTGAGCTTATATTAATTTGTCTTTAATTTACTTTAAAATATGTTGGTTATATATAATGTAATAAAAATACATGTAAAAATAAATATTAATGTATAACTCATATAGTGAGTTCAAATTTTAAATATTCTCTTCCACGGATCCACATTCTTTGTGTTCAGTAGTCATTGATCCAAGGCCATACTCTGAATTATTCATATTGTCTCTAAATTTACAAAGAAGTGTTTTGAATTAGTGTAAGAAACAACTTTTCATTGGTAATGTTACAATAGTTAGCTAAAAAGTTGAAAACGAGTCTCTACCCTTATATACAAGTATTTGACAATCTCAACCAACTAATAGCTTCAAAGAAACATTCTTAGATTTAAGACACTGTTAAAACTGCTGCCAACCTTGTATTCACAGCCCTTATTCTTAATATGGTAATCTGCTGTTCTACGTGATTGTAATACTGTGGATCCATCCTATCATAAGAATGCCAGTGCACCCATTTCCGGAAGAAACTTTTATGTGAATTGCCAAATGTCTAAGAATAGATGATAAAGACTTCAAAGATAATATAAGAACAGGTTGTGTGACATTTTTCCTGATCGTTAATGTTTTTAAGTGTTACAGAATGTAGTCTGAGACTTGCCTTCGTTGTAATATACCATCTGTTAAGTTCCTACCTATATTCTTTACTACACAACTTTTTCCTTTAAAAAGTTTTCACCTATACACAAGTTATATGGGTGATATACTGAATTACCATGTGTTAGAGTAGCAATAAAGCTCATTACGGGAAACCTTTTGATCAAAA